>BJCM01052979.1:0-22362 GCA_018326385.1 Flaveria bidentis | reverse complement strand
CGGAGGTGACGAGGCAGAGGGGGGAGTCGTGGGCGCGGAGGTGGAAGAGGTGGCGGGGTTGGGTGTGGCGCTCTTCGACGACTCTGCCGCAGGAGATGCATTCGGTGATGTGTCTGCCGGTGGTGGTGGTGGTGCACCGCCCTTGTGCCGCCGTGCAGTAGGGGCACTTCATCGGTGGTGAGTTGTTGTGGTGGTGGTGGTGATGGTGTGGTGGTTGGTGTTTGTGGGTGAGTGGTTCGAGTCCACCGTGAGCCACTCGGGTGGCTTTTGAAGGAAGGTTAATAAACGAACCAAGAGCGTGTGCTCGAGCTATAGGGTAGACTCGTTGTTGATGGACCGCCTCTTAACGAATATCTGAACGATTAAATGTTGAATCAATAAAACGTTTGAATCATTAAGTGATGAATCATTAAAAAATCTAAACCATTAAAACTTAGTATATCGCTTAACTATTCAAAGACAAATATCTGACTAATTCAAGAAACAAATGTCTAAATCATTCAGACATTTGATTACAAAACAAACAATTTAAACCATTAATTACTGAACCATTCAGACATCTAAACTATTAAAAAACTGATTAAGAAGATGTCAAATAGCCAGCGTGACTCAATTCAATAAAAAATATGTATTTTTTAAGTTGATTTTAAAAAATCTTTTGATTCTTGGCTCAGTTACGTAATCTATATTATATATTATAAAACATATAAAAAGTGTATTTTAAGATATCATTAAATTAATTTTAAGGTAAAATACTATTTTTAATACTATTTACAAATTACTCCTTACAATTAATTACATAAAAATTTACATTATCTACCCATAAACCAAAAAACTTAATTTTCTTTAAAATTTCTGTTATATCAATCTATCATTTTTAAAACTTTTTGATACTAAAATCGTAAATGTGTATTTTTAAACATTTTGTTGTAGATTTTTTGCTGAACCGATATGTATTTTGTAAGGTACAACAAATTAATGTATAATTGTACAAATCGTCATAAAAATCCATTTATTTGATGTTTTAAATTTTACATTAGAAAAAATATGATAAAATTTTATAAAATTAATATAAGATTAACAAAAAATTAGAAATTTATGTCAGACGTAAAATGTTGTCACGTCGCATTGCGCAGACACCCTTCTAGCGTATGAAAATTTACTCTATTGTGAAGAAAATGAATGGTAGATCATCGAGTAAAGATGAAGTGCCAAACTCAATGCCTTTGGTTTGTATTGTGGCAATCATGACTAGACGATGGATCATTTGTTTGTCTCTTGCTTCTTAAAACATATATATATATATACACACACACATACAAGACATGACTATTTATATAATCTTTTCAAACATCAATATTTTTCTCATAAATTTAACGTATATTATATTTGCTAGAGTTAAAACACATATCATATTTATAAGAATTAATCACTAAAATTTTGACAAAAAGTTTTGTTCGTAAGAAAGACTAATCATACACATCGGAGTAATAATCTTAGTCCATCAATAAATCTAACCAATAGCAACAAAAGGGTGTATAAAATTCTTGATAATAAACCGACTAAAATACATATATTGGCCCAGGGTATAAATATCACAACGCACGGCTACACATTCAATCTGCAAGCCCTAAAATTTCAACACAACGGAACACATCGTTTCTCATACGATAATCATAGACACACAACGAGATCTGAAAATCAAGCCGAAGGAGAAATCTGAGGATGACGGATTACGAAGAAAGATACGAGGGTAACGGAGAATATGTTGAAAACATCGGTGGCGGAGACTCATCGCCGCCGGCCGGAGATAACAACCACGGCGGCGACGGCGGGACGGAGGAGTTTAGCGATTCTAAGTCACAGGTATGGAATATTTTAATATCTTCCTATTTACCGATAGTTTTTTCTATAAACAGATCGTGTTTTAGGGTTTTGAGGAAGTATCGATGTTACAATATAGGCATTTTGCGTAAGTCGGTTTGTGATGATTTTAAGATTGAAATTAGGAGTATGAATTGGTTAAATGTTCTCGCGTTAACTATGGTGATGCATATAGCGTTTTTATGTTGGATTTTTAGCGAATTTTGAATTAGGGTTTTGAAAATTGACATGCTGAAGGTTTCTTCGCCGTTTGTAATTTTGGATGGAAGTCGTGGCCGTTTCCTTGAGTACAGAAGGAACGACTGCTCGATTTTGAATGTTGATAAGTTTAGAGATCGTATTTGTGTTTTACTTCGAACAGTTTTATTGAAAAGTTGGACTTTTATGCTATTATCTTGGATAAAGTTTTAATCCAACTAAAATATTTCGAAATGCTTATTATCATGGGAGAAAAGATATGCATTTAGCTTATGCTTTGTTGTTGTATTTTTTTAGTATTTTTGTTGAAACAGTAAATTACAGAAAGTAACACTAGTCTATTTTATATTGATTTTTGTGGACTGGGTGATGCTGAAACTCTAGTTGAAATAGATAAAATCTGCTATCTTACATGGAAAGTTCCTTTAAACTTATGCACCCATTTGAGTATATATTTTTTTTTATAAAAGTCTTGCAAATATCTGTTTTAGGGGTGATATGGGTTAAAGTTTTCTTAAGAATTGCTTCAAAGGTTTTGTTTGCAATGTATGTACTTTTTTTAGAACGGAAAATACACGCGCTCATCTAATCATGTTTTTTAATCTTAACGCCATGAGGAGCTTAACCTCATGGGGAGGACACGACTATGTACACACCATACACTGTTGGGACCTTTGGTGTTAATGCAACTAATGGTAGGACTTAGGAACAGGACTGTTTAGCAATTTACAAGTTTGTAGTGTTCTTTTATGATATATTATTATGATCTTATGTGAGAATACTTATAAGTATGTATATGTATTGCTGTTTGCAGCGTGGTTCTCGTGACTCTGAAAGAGAGTCCTCGAAAAGCAAGTCAAAGGACAGGGAGAGAGGGCGAGATAAGGACCGTGATAGAGACAGAGAGAGAGATAGGGAGCGGGGAAGAAGTAGAGAAAGGAACAGGGACAGAGAAAAGAGCAGAGATCGGGACAGAGAAAAGGAGCGAGACAAGGATCGTGATCGACATAGGGACCGTCGCAGGGAACGGAGTGAGAGAAGGGAAAGGGACAGAGATAGAGATAGAGACGAGGATGACTATCACAGGAGTCGAGATTATGACAGGTAATGTGGTTAAATTCCTATTCTTTCTTGGCACATATGGCTTTTTTTCATTTGCTTCTGTAGTTGAGTATGCTTGAAAGCTTAATCGTAATATCTTTAGCTTTATTACTCATTTTGTGGTTGGTTGCTTGGTTTACTTATTGATTCCTTACAGGCGGCGAGATTATGACAGAGACAGAGAGGATAGGCGTAGCAGACGTCGGTCTCGTTCTCGCTCAAGAGCCAAATCTGAACATAGATCAAGGTCACGGTCTCGTTCACGCTCCAAAAGGTAAGGTTTAGGCATGTCTTTAATCATTTTGGTACTCATTTTTCATTATATTATGTTTAAACTTCATGTGGATATGATGGTCATTTATTAAAGTATTAGGTGTTCCTGTTAGGCTGTTACTTTATGAACGTCATGCAACTTTATGATCCAGAAATATTACTTCATAAATAGAAGTGTTGAAGGTTAAGATTTTTTTTGTCTATTTTAGTCGTAAATATAATATTTTTATAAACTCTTATGTTTAGTTTGCAAGATTGCACACTAGTAAGTGTTTGTAAGCTGTACATGATGGATTAATATTGCAAGAAACAGTGTTTACGATCTGAATTTGTTATCCTTTTCTTTGCGTGGCATTAACTTTATCTTTAGAAAAGCTTCCATCAACCTAATTGTTTTTTGAGCTGCATCTTCATAAACTTCTAAGTTATCATTAAATACAAATGTTACTTATCACGTGGGTCATGGGGGAACATGTTATTGGATATGGAACTTGTGAGTTACTTCTTCTGTTTGCTAAATTAACTGTGGATTTTTTCATATATAGCCAAATTGGGTCACCCATCTTTTATGTTCTATTTTGTTTACTATAACCTGTAGTATGCACATATACATGCTTAATAAACTCATACTTGCTCTTTGGTGTTTGTAGCAGCAAAAGAGTTAGTGGTTTTGATATGGCTCCTCCAGCTTCTGCAATCTTGGCTGGTGCTGCTGCTGTTACTCCAGGTACATGTCCCACCATTTGTAACTGCGTTACATATCTTGTTAACTTTTATTTTTGTCTTTGATATAGTGTGGAAAGTTCATACCAAAATGCATGGTGTTATTTTGGTAAGCAAATTTAGTTCATTTACTACCAAACCCACAGAGTCCAAGTGCCATCATCCCTAAACTGGAGGTTTCACAATTCTTTATTGTTTACTTAGTGACATAATCCTGATCTAAGAGAGCTTTTGTTTTTGTCTTGTGTTTGGTGTTTTCTGTTTGTTCTTTGCTTTGTTTTATATCTAAGAAGGCAATGTTGGGCTACTAGCCCCACTGTGCTGAGAATGGGTGTGAGCAGACTTCTGTAGCTTATTTGTACAAGGAAGGATCAGGGCAATGGTATGATAGGTCTTGTTTGTCTTCAACTGGGAAATGCATGAATGTGGAATAAATAACTTTTCATTTCTTGATACATGCAAGGTTCTAGAAGTTTTCTTAAACAAATGGATATTTATAACCCTGGTCGATAAACTCATATTGCTGTGGTTTAACGTTTTTGAATTTTATACTTTCTGGGATGTTAATATTTAAGTTCTTACAGGTCAGGTCCCTGGGGCTACCCCAGCCATTCCTGGAATGTTCCAGAACATGTTTCCGTTGGCATCTGGCCAGGTAATATGTTAATCTATATGTTGATTCATAGTTGAAACTTCATTTTGTATTTTTTGTTACATTTCTTATCCTCTATCCATTTGCAGTTTGGAGCTCTTCCTGTTATGCCGGTTCAAGCAATGACTCAGCAGGTTGTATGATATAGTTATTTTTACTTTGTATTTTTTTTACTTGTGTCTTTTTTTTATCTTCTTTTGTTTGAAGTTTTGACATTCTTATAAATGCTGCAGGCTACCAGACATGCAAGGCGGGTTTATGTTGGTGGACTTTCTCCAAGTGCTAATGAACAGGTCTATTTTAATCCTTCATGTTCTATGATATTTTATGTCAATTCTGTTGATCCATGTTAACTTGATTGCTATTGTATGTAAATATGTGTTTGTTATGGACAGAAAAACATAAATCCACTGAACATGTTAATTTGTTTTCGTTTGTAGCTGCTTAATCCGATTGTATGCCAATGTTTCTGATCATTATCTTCTTTGCAGACTGTGGCAACCTTCTTTAGTCACGTTATGTCCGCAATTGGTGGAAATACTGCTGGTCCAGGTCAGTATGTGACATGTTGGTATAAATTAAGCAGCTGCTCTTTTTAACTTCGCATTCTAAAATCTTTGCATATATTCAGGTGATGCTGTTGTCAATGTTTACATCAATCATGAAAAGAAGTTTGCTTTTGTTGAGATGAGATCTGTTGAGGAGGCCAGTAATGCAATGGCTTTAGATGGCATTATATTTGAGGTATTTCTAACTGGCATTTTCTAGAAATTAATGATATATGTGCATGGTTGAACATAAGCGATATGCGCCTGCATGATGATATTTTTCTTTTTATTTATTTTGCTGTAATATATAAATTTTGATTTGATTATCAGGGAGCACCTGTGAAAGTTCGGAGACCTAGTGATTACAATCCATCGTTAGCTGCCGCCCTTGGTCCTAGTCAACCTAGTCCCAACCTGAACCTAGCTGCTGTTGGCCTAACACCAGGTTCAGCTGGTGGGCTTGAGGGTCCTGACCGCATATTTGTTGGTGGGCTTCCATACTATTTCACAGAGGCTCAGGTTAGGGAGCTACTGGAGTCTTTTGGGGCTCTCCGTGGGTTTGATCTCGTGAAAGACAGAGAAACTGGCAACTCAAAAGGTTATGCATTCTGCGTATATCAGGATTTATCTGTCACAGATATTGCTTGCGCAGCACTTAATGGTATCAAAATGGGTGACAAAACCCTTACGGTTAGACGAGCTAACCAAGGTCAAATCCAACCAAAGCCTGAACAGGAAAGCATACTCTTACATGCCCAACAACAAATTGCGTTGCAGGTGAGTTCTATTTTCCTTTTGTAGTTATTTGCTGATAAAAAAAAAGAGTCGGGTTGCACTGACCCACATCGTCTTTTATATTTCCATTGTTTAATTTTTATAACGTGTTACCAGTATTTTCAAATGCCCTAGCTTAGTTGCACTATGATTAATAATTTAATATTAATGCGTTTGCAGAGAATGATGCTGCAACCTGGGGCAATTGGCACACCACCCACTAAAGTTTTATCCTTGACACAAGTGGTAACCGAGGAAGAGCTAATAAATGATGAAGATTATGAAGACATATTGGAAGACATGAAAACAGAATGTGGAAAATTTGGTAAGAGAGCAGTATTATTTGTGTTTTGGCATCCTTTTTTATAAATATGACAAATAAAGTTTCAAACTATTGATTGTTTTTGTTTTTGTTATCTTTCTGTTTTACAGCCTTTTGCTATAAAGAATCTTCCCCTAACATTCAGACAGAAGCCTCCCCTACCACCTCCTTATGTCCATATCTGATGTGCATCTGTAATTTATGACCTCTAATCTCATGTTAATTTTGCAGGTAGCCTAGTCAACGTGGTCATCCCACGACCAAATCCGAATGGTGAACCCGTAGCTGGGGTTGGCAAGGTTAGTTCAGTCCCGTCTTTTCAGTATTGTAATTAGCATAAAAACAAACTCAACAGTCACTGGTTTTACCTTTTTTTGTTTCATATGTGTAGGTTTTCTTAGAGTATGCTGATACGGAAAGCTCAACAAAAGCTCGAGCGGGATTAAATGGAAGGAAGTTTGGTGGGAACCAAGTGGTGGCTAGTTTCTACCCGGAGGATAAGTTCAATCAGGGCGAGTATGATGGATAGTTTTATATTGTATTTCAAGTTACTACCGTGGCTTTTGCTTGGAGTGACTGTTTGATGCATGTTAGGATCTTTAGTTTGTCTTTGGTTTCTCTAACTTATTGTGAATTTTTGCAAGTTCTGATGAATGGACACAGACTTTTTAGTTTTAATATCACATTAGATATACAATGTGTGCCTATTGGCAAATTATAATAGCCTATTCACCCCTCACCCCCCACGCAAACCAAATGACAGGGTTCGAGAGTTGGCTGGATGTTAGACGCAACTCAACTCTTTTGAACTTGTATTCATATAGAGTCGTGATACCATGTATCCTCGACTCCTGACATACAAACTCATTGGGTTCAACACAAGTCCAAACGGGTGTTGCTTTCAATAACCGCCCAGAAATCAATGCATGATCACTCATTGCTTGCCTTTCAACCTTGCAACCTTATTCCTCATATTCCTGATTCACCTCCATGTGTGGTAGCCTCACGTATGGACAAACACGCTTTTGCTTTGAAGTTCTCCTTGGAGAACCTTGTGGCTCGGTGAAAGAAAGCCTTAGAACAGGAAAAGCTTTAACCATTACAAGTTGCCTGTAATGTTTAGTTGTATCATATATAATGTTTTAAATGCTATGACCAACGTTATTACTATGCAAGGATTCATATCTTGTTTGTGTAAATTCAAACTGGAGATTATTTGACTATGTTGGTTTGTGTGGTTGAAGTTATAACCTTTTGATAATGCCTGCTGTCAAACTCTACAAGGAAGAGAAGAAACACACATCAAGCTTATGTCTTCGTGTATGGTCAACATCAAGCGTATATGAGTCAATGAGACGTGGATCAATTGTTACAGTTTCATAGTCCTATGCCGGTCACTTATGGCTTCGGAGGTACACCAAGTTACCTCATTTGATCCTCAAATCTAAACAAAATTTTAAGATTTGTTTTTTTATAAAATGGTATTTAGGTAAGCGAATTTCAAAATTTACATTTATAAAGAGGTTATATTTTTTCCACAATTGAAAGAAAAGAAGCAATGAGACCCATAGAAACACAGCTTTTATTTTTATCTTTCAGAATTCTAATTAAAGTCCTTATAAGTATCTTTGGAAAGTGAACACTTTAGCTTCGTATCCTTCTATTGTAAATTTGTAATGTTCAAAAAGATTTAAAACACCAAAAACCAAAAGCAAGTGACAACTTTCATCAACCACCAGTACATGCACCGAAATCAATAACACCTTTTATTGACTTTTTGTTACACTAGATGTGTGTAAGAGTATTTCCAGGCTCCAGCACCACACAATGTATTAAAACTCCACTTAAGAGAGTTCATTTGATTCATGAAATTTGTTAAAACTAAAAGATTTAAGGTAACTTGTTTCTTGGATTATTAACAAAAGTAGAATACTTAAGATTATAAACAAGTTGCAATTCGTTATGTTTATGAATTTAATAAATAAAACAAAAAAAAATTGAATTAACAAGAGAAAAAAAAGGAAAGATGCAATGTAAGTTAATGATTTTATGTTTCCTGAGTTGCAAACGTCTCACCACCCCCGAGCATATAGATCCACCCGATCGATGAACACTCAAACCGAACTCATAGAGAATAAAAATTATAATTTTAGTTCTATATCCTTTAGTCTAAAGATTTATCTCAAGGTTTATAATTAAATAGAAGAGTTAATCGATATATAACAAAACTATTAAAACGCCTCATTTCTCTTCTATTCACTTTCTTTCATTACAAAAGAAAAGTTAGAAAGAAAGATTACTGATTTTTTTTCTTTCTCTACGTTAAAACCCTAGAATACAACTTTTCTAGTTATTTTTTTATTCTTTACACTTCTGTATTACAAAAAGAAACAAAAAGACTTTTGGGACACAACGTAAATCCAAATTTGTTTGACAAAAGTTTCTAACCAAATGTCTTAGACTGTACTATAGTAAGAATATTTTTACGCTCATAGTATGTTACCATCAAATGAATGTGGCTTGATATAACTGTAAAGAAAAATGAGAGAATACAATTACCCTTCCTAAAACCATTAGTTATATATTTTCTTAATTCAAAATATCAATTAGTTATTTCTTTTCTTAATCATATATATTACATATCTATCCATTTATTTAAGGGACGTTTTAATTGGACACCTCAAAATTTTAAATCAACACCCGTGTATCGTATAAGCCGCGTATGGGTTCATACGCGTATAGGGTCGATTGGCGGGAAAGTCATCATACCCTATACGCCGCGTATGGACTCATACGCTGCGTATAGGGTATTCCCTAATCCCTGACAAGACCATGGTAGACTCGTGTCGGGGTAGCTATACGCCGCGTATGGGTCCATACACGGCGTATAAATTCCCAATTTTTTTTCTCTGTTTGTTGAGAAGCATGCCGAACCTATACGCCGCGTATAGGTTAGGATGTTTTTTATATATTATTGTTTATAAAAATTTTGCGTATAAAAATTGGTGTCGGCTCTATTTTGCACGTTAAGGTTGAGATTTTGCGTATAAGTTATGTTTTGTAACTTATTAATCGACAATTTTAAATCTTAATTAACCAATAAAACATATAAAACAAACATTAAATGATAATATAAATAACGAAGTTTTTAAATACATAACAAAATGAAAGTACAATTAATAATATTAAAAACTACGGTGAATCCGGGTAATGTCGAGACGATGGCAGGTCTGGAGGATCAATACCAGCAGCACGAGCTCGTGCAATCTCAAGCTGAACGTGCCAATCCATAAGATCCTCAACTCGATCATGCGATGCAAGTAACGAATGAGAGGATCTTAAATGCCAGTGACCATGCCCTTAGTCCTCTGAAACGGACCTCCGACAATCTGAGGCCACCAATCTCTTAATCGGGTCTCCTCAATCTCAGTAATTCTCTCGGTAAATAGAGGGGTAACAGTCTCTGGCTCAAAATAAAGTCCCTACACGGCTCAAAAATGATGAAAACCCGATTTTAATTCGTAAAGCTATACGCCACGTATGCGGCGTATAGTCCCGTTGAATGACTGATTTGACTTCGCCATTTTTGTCGTCTGAAAAGCCTATACGCGGCGTATAGCCTCCACGACAACATCTGATGTGACGTGAAATGTTTGGCATTTATGGGGAGACCTATACGCCGCGTATGGACCCATACACGACTTATAGGTGTGTGTCGATTTATAATTTGGAGTGTCCCTTTATTAGGACTCTTATTTAAAACTAAGTTATTAGGACTCTTATTTAAAACTAAGTTATTTAATGATTATTTCACCTTTATTATTACTAAGACAGTTACATATTGATTTGTTGGTGTTCTAATTGTTTAAAAATTGTTTTTTTGCATTCGGAAATATAACTTGATTAAAATGAAAATTTAAATTTTGTATTTGAATATGTAATATTTTCATGTATACAACAAGAGGCTTGTAGTTAATGATATTAGAAAGAAAAATATATAAAAATTTTCTTAATAGAAATAAGAGATAATTATTCAATAAGCTAATTCTTATCAAATTGATATATTATAAATGTTTTATAAAGGGGTGATATGTAATTGACTTTTTGAACCAAGGAATATATAACTAATGATTTTGGTAAGAGAGTATGTAATGGCAAAAAAAAATAACATTCAAAAATCAGGTTTTCCGTATCCAATCATAATGACAAGCTTAGATTCAGGTTATGGATTGTCGTACATGAATGAGTGTGAGTAGTGTGCTATAGGACCCTCTGAGGAATCAACATGTTATATTGCCATATGAGTATTGCTTTGTTTTAGTCTACTGTATAGTTCAAAACACACCTAAGGTGCACATAAGCGCGAGACCGTCTGAGACAGAAGGCCGTGCATATCTACCAAGCGCACACAGCATGATACAGAAGGCGCCTCTAAGCGCTCTCATCTTAGGTGCAATCTTTGGCTTTTGCGTCGATGGTAGTTTTCTCCTTTATGAGCCTAGCATTAACAGAAGTTTTTAGCAATGTCTTCTCATTTCAACAGATTGTTCTTTTTCAATTATGCCGATGACAGTTTCTAGTTAATCATGTCACTGGTAGTTTTCTCATTTCTCTTCTAAACCAACTGCTGCTGATGACAGAAGTTCTTTTTCATCAGACGACTCATTTTTACTTTGTCCTCCAACCATGTTGGCAACTTGGCTCTAACTGTTGTTACTCTCATGTCTGTATTTTAGCTGCTGTTTTAGAAGTACTTTAACTGCTTTTTACAAGTATGCATTGATTCCGCTATCCCCTCAGTACACCTCACACGACAGCCTCCTGTGTTCTCATCGAGGTGATCCACAAGTACACAACAACATCCATCAACTATCATCATCCTGCATCTACACGCATAGAGCTCGCATATTTTCCTAACCTCGAATGATTCAATTACTAAAATCTACGGTTTTCCGCCAGAATTTTGAAACCACGGTTTCAATATTAAAGTTCTTTCATACTTTTTGGCTCAATAAACCTTATATTGCTCTTGCAAGAAAAGACGATACAAACTCTATAGATATTCTAGAATGTTTATTGAACAATAGATATCTCACAAACAAACATAAGTTAACATGAGCACATAATTCTCACCTAATCCCTAGACCTTCAAGTATAATGTTAAGTTCTACAACAACAGGCATCAGAATCAGGAATTCTATATTAAAGGTTTTGCAATGTTACAGTTACCTTGGTTAACTGGTGTATGAGAGCATGCTGCACTTCCTCAAACAATCCTAAAGCCAATATCCCTTTTGAAAACTCGAGAATGGTTGTTGACCTAAATGTATACGTGTAATAAGTAACTTTGTTGTCCTGGTGTCAACTGTCACCTTCGTTCGTTTGAGATTGAAGATGTGCATTGAGCTTTGACACAGCTTCAGGTCCAAATAGCCTAGTTAATTCACCCTGTCCATATAAAAATAATCAGAGGTTATATTCGGCCTAATGTCTGGGACTATGCATAGAAAATAAATCATATAAAAAATCAGAGGTTATATTAAACATGCCACCTCTTCAATTAGGTGATGTAATGAGATGGCGTGATGCTAAATCATTGGATGTCATGTAATTTGAAAGTTATTATGATGACTAATCACATGAGTTCTGAATTGGGCCCTAATGTATGGGACTATACATAGAAAGGTTTGGCCCATTGAGCCTGATCCGGCCCATACTTGCCTCCTACGTATCAAAGGGGCAACCATAAGATAGGAGGCCTCTCTCCACCCTTTTAGCAGTACTCTCTCCTCCAGTATACTCCCTTCTCATTTACATATGCATAACACACACATTATACATACTATATGTTAATCTTGAGACAACACTAACTTGATCGTTAGAGTGTGTGTCCTGGGTTTGGCCTTGGGCCACTGTCTAACAGTTTCTCTATATGCTGCAACTTGGATATCGATTTGGGAATGCTAGACAAGGCTAAACCGAACAACAAGACCCGACTAGCCAGACTCGTTGTAGCAACAATGACACTTATTCCCTTATACATGAATGCTACAATACTCGGTGAAAAAAGCATACATAGAGGGAAAGTGATGGAAACCTTTATTGAATCATTTTCAGCTGTAAGCTTCCCACATTCCTCAGAAAGCCTCTTCAGCTCATCCCTAAGTGAGTGATTCTCGTTATTTAGTGTCTCTACTCTTGCCTGTAGCTCTTCACACTCGGCCTGAAGAATACAATGGGATGTTATAATATTATAACATAACGATAAATCACTTATGTTTAAACATGTTCAGTTTTACATTATATCCTTCATTTATAGAAAGGCGTTTATTTTGTCAGAGTAAATATATCTTTAGACTGTAGGGCGCTGACCCTTTGGCTTAACAAGAATATATTACCTGCTTGCGCAGCCTTGATCTTCTTGCCGACTCTCTGTTGGATTGCTTCCTTTTCTGCCTTTTCAATTCCCGTTCATCCTGTTGATGATAAAGTGTATGTTAAGTTAATCAACACATGGTTAACAACAAATTTAACATTTAAAAACCGGAAGGGCATAGGTAAGAAACTAGGAAACCAACAAATAACTAATTTTTGTATATACCTGTATCCACTGATCAGCCATCATGGGTGGTGCAGCCACTGGTTGTGAGACACCAGGATGATTGGGTTGCATTTTCATTGACCCAGATCCAGTAGGTGGGTTCCACAGGTCCATCCCCATATTAAGATTGGTAGCAGGCATAGAAGCTACAGGATTCCCAGGAACTGATGTCTGAACATTGGGTCCAGAATTGTTGTTTCGTGCATTTGCTGCATAAATCAAATTTTAAAATATAGCAAATCCTCAATTATGCACATAAAACTAAGGTAAAAGTATGTAGAATCACCATCTGCAAGCATCTGATGGAAGCTTCCCTTTTTGCCACCAGAATATTCCTGGAGGTACCGATTTGATAAATCAACATATATTTATATAAAACGAGTAAATACTTTAAATCTCAAAGCCGATACTAACATTGAAACACATACCTGCTGGTTGCCCTCATCGCTTGTATCAGATGAACCATTATTTCCGCTTTCAGCACTGTTTATGTTATAAGTTAAAAACAGAATGACAAAAACTACGAGAATATACATCATAATCAATGAAAATTAATTTTATGAATCTAAGTTCAGGATTGAACCTTTGTGTTGCACCATCATTCCCTGAACTTGAAGCTGTCTTCCCACCCTCTCCAGTCTTTCCATTTCCCCAATTCCCCTTTGCCTTTTTATTGACCTTATCCTTCCCATTAGGGACCTTTGTTTCAACTTCTGTGTTTGGCTGCACAGTGCCAGGGGTCTGCAAGGAAGATGATAAGTATGAAAACTAGAAAACATTATAATAATATGCACTTTACAGCTTATAAAATGTGTAAAGAGGCAAGATGAAGCAAAAGTCATGAATGAAATCATTCTTACCATAGGCATACTAGGATGGCCGTAAACTCCTGCTGGTGGGTATACAGAAGGGTATGGAATGGGAGTCCCATAAGGTGGCATCATAGGATGCTGAAACAATTTTACATAAAAAATGTCTATTAAATAAAATGGCAATCATTACAATACCATATGCGTCTTGATAATATTTTGTATATAGCTAGAGATGACCTGGCCTCCCCACATATATGGATGCGGAGTTGGAGAGGTAACATTTGAGGCAAAGAAAGGTGGAGCAGCTCCAGAGCCATAATAAGCCTGAACACACAAAAAAAATTAAATGTTATAAAAATCTATAACATGTCACACCTATGTAATGCTTCTATTAATAAAAAGTTAGAATCATTGGTTACAACCTGCATAGAGCTTGACCAATCAGGATATGAGGATGGAGGTGTTTCCTGAATTTGAGAGAGTGAGGTAACTTTGTAAGATACAAAGTAAATACACAGAAGAGCTGATAAAAGTCACAGAAGAAAGAGTAAGGAAACCTGAGTTGGAGTAGATTTGGAATGTTTAGGAGGTGAACTCTCTTCCCCAGTCCCCATGAAACTACAGGATGAGATATCAATACGCCACAAAGAATTATCAGCAACTTAAGACTTTTTATATCTTCGTAATATAACCAAGAAGCACCTGCAGAAATCAAATATAGTGAAGATGCCATCTCATAAGTGATGAACAGGTAAACTAAAGCAGTTAAAAGAAGAACAGATGAAACAATAAAGGTAAAGATATAAACAGCATAATAATGAGAATCCATAGTCCATACCACCGTTATATGTACCATGATTAAAATTCTGAAGTTAGTATAAACGATGAAAACCGGAAGATGTCAACGAAACGCAAAAATCCTAAACAGGCCCGTGGGCTCAACCCTAATAATAACCATTACTAAACCCTAATAATAATATAGTCTAATAGTTATAACAAGGTCAAAACCAAATGAAGTACACTGAGCCTATTGATGATAAAGATGCAAGCATTATTCTGATATCTAAACCAGCACCACACACACTTGACATTTGTCTGCCCCGCAGACGACCAATTTTTTATGTAGTTACTATAGTATAGTATTTAACTGTTCTACAATCACGCATCTTTTACTAAAGTTACTACATATTAGATGAATACATGTTTTACTAGATCATCAATTCACTAGAACAAAATACGGGCACAAACGATACACAAAAACTACTACTCTTTCTGGCTGGCTGCAAATTTATCACGAAATCTGGAGTAAAAACACAAATACAGAATATTGAGACACACACTAGCTTTATTTTCAACTGTTCAAATAGCCTACATTTATTCATCTCAACCATTTCAAATTGCAGTAATCTTCCATATATTGTCAATTAACTAGCTTTATTTTCAACTGTTCAAATGTTGTTTACAACCAAAGCTATAGATAATGCATATTTCCGGATATCCTTTTTTACCACCCATTTAAAAACTAGTAACCCGTTACGTTCAACAGAACTTGATCTGCATTCCACAATTAGCCTTCGTACTCTTCTTTCTAAAAATATGTATTTCTGAATTGTAAAATTGTTCTTTCTAAACTTGGACAAGTCAACTAACTATTGAAATCCTAACTATTACAATTTATAAACATATAATATATATTATGTCAAAAACTGTGATCTTTTAGCAATTCATCATGAGAACATTTTATTGCAAAAAATCATAGTGAAGCTTATTAACTCATTACAAAGACAAGCTTTCCTATTTGCGTGCATGTAGGATTTGAACTATTTTTTTTCCTTTTATAATACCACCAACTCATGAAGTTGCAGCACTTTCCGTTCTACGATGTATCCACGACAAATGAAACAATTCCTTGCTGGTCGACATTTTAATTTAAATGTTACCTTTCTAGACATTTTCAATGCTATTGTTTTGGTCCATGAGATCCCACACAGCAACTTTTATTTATATCGGAGGGTAGAAGCCTTTGACAGATTATAGAATACTTAACCTGAACCATGTGTGTGAGAGCACACAATTTCTAGTCGTGCATCATATGCACTTTACTTCTACAACTATACCAAGCAAAGCAAAAGTCAGGTGCCCAAACAAAACCAAATCTGCAAGTAGTATCCAGACATAACTCAAGTACATTTACACTTGACATTACCTTCATATCTTCATATATAAAGCGATGTATGTTTTCTTTTCATTGAGTTTTCATTAAGTTCCAAAAAATTTTACCTTCAAATATCAAGCTATGTATGTTTTGTTTTCATTGAGTTCCAAAATATTTCTTGTCAGTGTGTAATCCTTTTGAGTTTATTTTATACTTTTTCCATGTACTGGTCATCATATGTTTTTGAATTTTAACATATTTTAGTGAATTGTTTATTTTTACCTTCGTACTTCTGCATTGTATTTTAATTAAATAACTTTACAACCTAGTGTGTATGTTAGTTAAAAACTTGATAAAAATGAACCCAAACATCATATGGATAGGCGACTTATTTATTTTATTTCTATATTAGCATTCTTCCTTTTCTTTTATTTTTCTTTGTTTCTGTTTACAACAAAGTGTCCACCAATATTGTCATCCACATAATTAAATTGATTGGGTAGAACATACAAGGAGTATGGGGGAAGATCCCCATAATTAAATTGATTGGGTAGAACATACAAGGAGTGTGGGGGAAGATGCTCAAGCTGTAGTTTGTCTAAATCAATATCCGACTACAGTTTGAGTCCCATGTTAAAAAAAAAAAACTCAAGACAAATTTTTGGCTCTATATCCCTTGAAAGCCCATCTCCAACAAATTTTCAAAATGAAGTATAAAGGGGGTCAAATACAGAAACCTATGGTCCTGCTCTCTATGCCTTAAATTTAGTAACCATTTTGGCATTTAGTCATCCTCGATTTTTTGAGCACAAATTAACTATTTTTCATGTTTTCTGTCAGAATATCATTATATCAACCAAATCTCTACATTGTTTTTAAAAAATTCCTTCTTGTAATCATCACTCGTAGCTAATCAAGAGGCCAGTTCATATTATAAAACATGCTATCCCAATCAAATCAGCTAATTTTCTACTATGAAGTAGTCAAGTAGGTAACTCCATCCTACTTATACTCGCTACCTCCACACACTAACACCTACTACAGCCAACCAATTTGCTCATATAAACCAAATCTGAATCAAAATTCAAACTCCCCAACCTAACTTACACAAATTAACTCCACAAATCAAACGAAAATACGACAACAAACACATCCTAATCTTCAATTATATCAGTAATTCGCCAAAACACCGTCACATGCTCACGACTACCACTTCCTGCTAACTTATTCACATAATTAAGCCCTAAGCAAAACTTTCCAACAAGCGAATACAGAGAGAGAGAGAGAGGGAGAGAGAGAGAGAGAGAGAGTCTGACCTGTTCTACCTGCTGAAATCCAGTAAACTTATGTGAAAAAACTTCAAAATTACGAGAGATTGAAAGAGATTTGACCGGCGAAATCCAGTGAACTTATGCTAGAAACTTCGAAATTACGAGAGATTGAAGAGGATTTGACCGGAGAAAACGTTTTATGGTTGATTACAGGAGATGATGCGTTGAAAACTGTGGTGGTGGTGGACCGCCGTGAGGGTGGTGGTGCGGTGGTGGTTGGGGATGTAGTCGTAGGGTTAGAGAGACGACACGTGAAGGGTGAGAGGGATCCAGCTGTCAAAGGGAGAGTGGATAAGTATGTATGACGAGGCCACAAACCTTTTCAGCCTTTCAACATTATCAATTATTCTGGATAATATATTTTACTTAAATAAATAAAACATATTAAAAAAATTAGTTTTATACATATTTTATTTTTTAAATATTATTAATAATTGGTGAAATAAAAATATAATAAATATTTAAAAATTATAACACATAATGAATTAGAAATTATTACTCTATATTTAACGTATATTAGTTATTAGAATAACTACATTTATATTTTAGATGTTTAATAGTTTAGTTTACTTATTTACAATAACTATCATTTAATATGAGAGAGACAAAAATACAAATATAAATATATTTGTTTTAATATATTTTAGTTAAAAAAAATAAAATTAATTGTTTTATAATTTTCATATTTATTATGAGAGAGAGAGGCGGAAAAGTGATTTTTTTATGTGCTAAAATGATTACACGTGTCATTTGATATACTAAAATGATGACACGTGTCATTTGATATACTAGAATGATGACACGTGTCATTTTATATACTATAATGATGACACGTGTCATTTGATACACTAGATTGATGACACGTGTCATTTGATATATTAAAATGATAATACATGCCTTAAAAAATATTAATTTTTTATAGGTTATAAATTTGTTTTTTATTTATACCAATGTTTTTAAAATCAGATTGAATGTCAAGCTGGATGTTTTACTAGTCAGTTGGTCGGATAACATCATAAATATATGTAGCTGTATAAAATATCACTATATAGAATCTATAATCTATAAATATTAATAAAAAAAGTTTCTTTTGTCACTTGTCATTTTTTTAAATCATATTTTTTACACTTGTCATTATTTTAAACATCCTAAATTTATTTTCCCCCTAAAATGGTATTAAAGTAATTTAAACACTTATATAATTTCTCCCTCTTCATAAAAATTAATTTGGTCAATTGATTTATTTTTCTCTCTCATCTACATTTTCTTAAAATCAAATTATGTTTTTAAAAATAAATTTTATTAAGAAAATTAAAATTTATATCTTTTCTAAAACATTGAATATTTTGAAATATAATTATAAAAAATATAAAATTTTTTAAAAGCAGATTTATTAAAACAACCAGAATAACTAAAAAATTGAGTTTTTAATAAATAAGATTTTTATAAACAATAATTTTTTATAAGAAAATCTTAAAACAAATATTTAAAAATGAAACTATTTAGATAACAGAGTTAAAAATAGTATAATTGTTTTATCTCTTGAACAAGTACGTATATATAATTTTATGCATATCTTATATTAAAATATCGTACTGTAACTTTTCGTGTTTATTACTAACTATAATTCGTTTAATAAACAGGTTTCTAGACTATCTATTTATCTATATATCTATCTATCTACAACCTATCTATTGTTTACTTGAAATAACTATTCATATACAATTATAATTATATTTTATCTTCAAAAATAGTTTTATAATTCATAATTTTTTATTATTAATTATTAATTATTTTATTTATTCAACCCGTATAATAACGGGTTACAAACCTAGTATAATATATGTAGCTATATATAATTCGATATAAGTAACTTATATGTATATCTTATATATAAAGTTAACAATAATCTTATGTTCAACACATCAATTTATGGTTCAATCTTTTTGTTTTTACCTACTAATATTCAGAAAATAAAAAAAAAACCAAAATCCGGTCCGACCACCGATCCGGTTCCCGGTCTGACCACCGAACCAGAACGAATCGACCGGTGAACCTCTCTAAAACTAATTGATGCAGACTGGTTTAGTCACCCCTCCGATTTCCGATCGGACGGGCTGGTCGGATCCAATCACGTGGTTTGATTCAAATATCATGTTTCATTTATAGTTTTTAAAAGTTTGATTTTAATTTGTCTCTATCAACTTTAATTTATTAAATCTGTTAGAAAATAAAGGTATTTAGTTCTTTTTACGTATGGGAACTAATTGTGCCAATTACACATTTTAACTGTAAATTCCTAAATCATTAATAAAATATCATTTTAAGAGTATATTTTACAATCGGGCCTGTTATAGTATATAAATTTTAGGTTTGGTACGACCAATTTCATATATTAAAAGTCTATAATAAACACGCCATGTCGACTATCCTTTTCACGTAAAACCCTAAAGTGTCTCTCCATCGTAAACCATGTAGTTTACGGCACTAAAAATACTAATTTTAAATATAACTCCGTTTACAAAAGGAAGACTTACATCAAAACATTGACTAAAAAATTAAAGTTGGAGATTTTCCCATTTTTTAAAACCCTAAAATGTCTCCCCATCGTAAAACCCTATAGTTTACGACAAAAAAACTAATTTTGAATATAACTCCGTTTACAAAAGAAAAAATTACATCAAAAAATTGACTAAAAAATTAAAGTTAGATGTGTTCCTATTTTTTTTTTAAAAATTAGCAAACAAAAGTTATTACTGAAAACACAACTTTTAAAAAGTCAAACAAATTTTATTTATATACAACATGTATCTTAAAATATAAATTAGAAATAAACATGGTTTTTTTTTCAATTTAAACTCAAAAAGTTTTAGGCCAAAATTTCAATTCTTCTAAACCTTGCAGCAAAAAAGTTCACTGCTAATATTGAAGCTTTTATTTGTTGCCACCAAATCATAAAAAAACCACAAAAATACTGTAGCAAATTAGTTGCTTTTTAGTATATATAATAATATCTAAAACTTGCACATTTGTCCCTAATCTTCGTTTTCATTTTATTTTTTAGTAACCCCTGTGATAATGTCATACTACAAATTATATATACTTTAGGCACAGAGCAAAGCCGCAAAACAATGTATACAAGTAAGTAATGCATAATTTTTACATGATAAAGTTGTAATTACAACAACATTTATATCTAAATTGAAATCAATATAATTCTTTTAGTAATGCATCCTTATCCCGATCATCATTTCTTGAATATTGCAATGATATGTCTCTCCTAATTCTTTGGGTTCATATTTTTAAAATACTTTCATGCACATGTTTTCTTCAGTTATGAAAACATAAAAATCTATCTGTATTTATATTTCTTTATATTAAAATGTGTATCAAGTTTGATATATTATTTTTAAGAAATCAATCACTAATTATCATATCAAGATGACAAGTGCTTAGATTATACTTTATTTATAGAAAAAAGATACTAATCATTATGTATTAAGTTTAAATGAATCTAAATATACGACTGAAATGATATTTACAAAGGTATTAGTATGATATAAACAAGTCGAATCTAGTTCAGGAATATGACTTTATTTTTTACGTAATATTTCAAATATAAGCTCCAAAATTTGTTCAGTCACCGATCACAAAAGTCCGCTGCGAAACGCGAACCCTTTTACTACTTTGATTTTAAACTTTGAAAAATTACACTCTTAGTCCTCACTGTCCACTGTACAGTTAGAGTGGATGGACATAAAGAAACACAAAAGTAAGTTTAATTGATTAAGAAATAAAGTTTTGTTAACATCATAACCAAAAAGTAAATTTAAAAATTATGATGCTGATTTAAGAAACCAAGGTGACTAATACTTAACAAGGACTCCAACCCATTGCAAATTGATTTCGTCTTCACCATCACAACCATTGGAAACAAACTGGCACTAACGACTTTGTTTCAGCCTATCCAGTGAGCACCAACAACTTCATTTCAATATTTGGTTTTTAATATTGTAAGAATGTTGCTCGTTTGGGGTTTGGTCCAACGCCATAATCTAAACACGCCACTTTGTTTCAGGCAATGACGACACCATCCTTCTGCCTAGCCGATTTGCATGGGATTCAGTCTAGATCTGTGACATGAACTTAAATCCATATTTAACCTAGTTCTTGATGTTCGGTGGCGCCTAGCTTCTTGCTAGTGCTGAGATTTTTTCCTCTAATGAAATTTGTTGTTTAAAATAAAAGATACCGAGTGGAGTTATTTTAAAAAAACGTTGTTTACAAAAAATGGTTTTCATTTGAAAGTCCATCTGTGTGTGTATAGATATGTGTGTGTGTGTGTGTGTATATATATATATATATATATATATATATATATGGTATGATTATCTTGAGAAACATATTTTTTGTAAGAACTGTAGGAATTAATATGAGCCATACATTTTTTGTCACATGCAAATCAAATGTCATTTCCCTTATTTTTATAAACCTTCATAACTTTTTTTCACGACATCATTTTTTCAAAAAAAAATTAACCATAAAATTTAGTATTTTTTATCTTTCCAACGCCTACCATATTGATATAATTTCTAAAAAATTTCATACATCTATTTTTTACATATGTGTAAATCTAGTTATACACATATGTAATACTGGATTTATACATGTGTAAATCCAGTATTACACATGTGTAAATCCGGTATTACACAATACACATGTGTAAATCCGGTATTACACAATACACATGTGTAAAACGAATTTCGTAAAAAAACGAAAATTTTTTATTAATCTTTTTATGAAAGAGGGAAACTAGGGGAATATTTTTGTGTTTTTATTTTTATATTATTTTTTGTTTTATATTTTTTTATTATGTATTTGTTAATTATAATTTTGTCATTAAAAAATAGTGGCTGCGATTGGTTCCTAAAATTCTTATAAATGAGTTCTCATAAATGAGTTTTCATTTAATCTCTCTCATATATATA
>BJCM01052961.1:805-14566 GCA_018326385.1 Flaveria bidentis | reverse complement strand
TATATATATATCTATATATATATATATATATATATATATATATATATATATATATATATATATATATATATATATATATATATATATATATATATATATATGAGTTACATGACACTCACCTATATGCTTCATTTTATAACTAGGTACATTACCATATCAGTCTAGTAATTAACTCGTATATATGTTGAGTACATAACTTATATCGTAACCCAATGCTAGACTGGTAATGAAATACGAATGTAAAATATGATATACTAACCTAGGTTATAAAATTTTACCTCTCGGCATT
Source organism: Flaveria bidentis (assembly GCA_018326385.1). Taxonomy (NCBI): domain Eukaryota; kingdom Viridiplantae; phylum Streptophyta; class Magnoliopsida; order Asterales; family Asteraceae; genus Flaveria; species Flaveria bidentis. Next base: position 14,277 of record BJCM01052961.1, on the reverse strand, counting down.
TGCTTGACCCTCTATATATATCGCCACTCGATCACCACACTCGCTTATTACCAAAAAACACCATTGCTATATAGAGTACTTATTACGACATGTCTCATTTTTACCAATCATACCCATCACACCTATGGTAATTCCAAAATATGTTGATAGTGTGTCAAAAGTAATGAAGTCGAAGATTGGATTTATAAGTCAAAAGTCATATGCCGCATTTCAAACTCTCAACAACTTAGTTTTACTCCTAAAAGGTTTCTATACTACCCATATGATTACCCTTACCATACGACCTATACAGCTTATGTTTGTAAAATTGACCATTCTAGTCCTTAGCCTTAATATCTATAGCTGAGTAATTTTAACATCTCAACTTTCAAACGACCATTTAATTAATTAAAACTGGTTACACACTCAATTATACATACTCATAAACAAGTGTTTAAACATTTTGGAATATAAATAATTATCAAACACTTATATTTATGCATAAGAAACAGGATGTTACAAAAATCTCATGATCATCACATCTAGAGATGGGGGAGGGGTTGCTAGGCAAAAGAGAGCCGATGGGTTGCTGGAACCGATGAGAGGGTTGGGTGTTATATTGTTATGTGACAAAGAAAGTTTTTTTTAATTATTATTATTTTTGTATGTATAAGAGTAAACTTATCATAACATATAACTTCGATAGATTTTTCAAACCTTACAACAAATAACATATTAAAAAAAGTTAGAAAATCATTAGTCATAACAAATGTATTCCAAAATTGAAGTCATCAAAATTCGAAATATATATTGAATGGGTATTGAATAGCAAATGCCAAAAATAAAATGGAATTCAACCTCTGGCATTCATGGAAGCAAAAATCTTCTAAAAGAAACAAATTATAAACAACCCCTGGTTCTCCTTGATGTTTCTCATGCAACAAACGTATTAGATAAGGTAAATTTGCCACCATTATCTTCGATCCATCAATCAATTTACATACTTTAGAGGCATTTCCAATTGTTCATCGTAATTTCAATCGCATTTCACCCACCTTCAATTGATTGCATTTGATTATCTCGATAACCCACAACCCATCATCTACGATTGTTTTAAAATCGTTTTCTTTTGATGTTTCATACACATTTTGGTTGATTATTCGACCCATTATTGGAATTACGGGTTACCCTTTTCATCTTATAAGTTTGTATTGATCAAGGCGTTTGATTTCATGAATGAATTGATTAATTTGTCTCTCTGAATGTTCATTTAGCAAAGAGCTGTTTGTTTTGAGAAGTGAAAGTTCTGATTGATGATTGTGGCCTGCAAGCAGACCAATGAGTTCTGGTATGATCATTACACCCTTTGCAACTTTAATCTCCTTAGGGTCTTACTATACATACACTTGGTTATGTCATTGTAAAAAGTGACCATACGGCCGTATGACCTTGTTAGTGGTGTTAGTGGTGTTAGTTAGTCACCTCTATCACATTATATAGCCTGTATGATAGGGGTGGAAAAGGTCATACTATACCAATTTGGGAGCTTTTTGATGTGGGTTCAAACTGATCATTACAATTAAAGTCGCAATAGTTAGCTTCGTGTGTTTGTGTAGTCGGATTATGATTAAGATATTCTTAGTGTTATGGTCAAAATAATTAATTTTGGAAAGATAGGTTAGGAGACAGATTTCTTGATGATTTGAGTCTGATTCTTCAAATTGAAAATAATCAAAATGATATAAAGAATATGTGCATAACTCCATAGTATATATCATCATGAGTTTTCTATCGGAACAGGATTGAAAGAGTAGTCTTTACTCACTTCAACTTGAACTGATATATTGATATGGTTGATAAGAGGGTTTCGTCATATTTGGTGTCATCATGTGTTGTTTCGTTAGAAGAGGTTTAGAAATCCATACCATATGTAGCTAACACCATTACATACCATTGCTTAATGCTTATGACATAGGCCCAAATGCTCGAAAGGGTACAACTTTTTGATAAAAATAAAGATCATCCAACAATTTTTTTACTAATTTGGACAAAAGGTTCCTTCACGTTCAGATACATCAAGGGACATCATCTCACTAGTCATCTCATTGTTGTTCTATGCTGGGGTGATAGATTGATGAAACCCTCTTGATTATGCAGGTAAGAGAAAATTAAAAGATCTACTACAGCAAAGTGATAATCGTACTTGTGCTGATTGCGGTGCGCACGACCCTAAATGGGCGTAAGTTCTCCCAACACTCATTTTCTCTATAACTACAATAGCTTCATGGATATATATTTACATTTTACACAATGATTAAGGCTTGTGTCCTGCGCCTCTATTAGTTCTTTTGACTTGTCGATTCGTCAATAGGCGGTGTAAGTAATTATATTTCACAAAAACCCATGGAATTCACAGTAAATTCTTAAATTTACAAGTAAAGTGTACAAAAAGATGGGATTAGAATGGCCTTGATAGAAAAAAAAATTCATACAAGGATGCAGCTGCACTTATAGGTAAATACTGTTTCATCAATATAATTCGTTGCTTATCACGATATAACATATCTTTATTTTGAATCTCAGGTCACCCACCATTGGAGTGTTTATATGCTTGAAATGTTGTGGTGTGCACAGAACTCTAGGTCCAAATGTTTCAAAGGTAGGTGATTTTTTTATATTCTATGCCTAGATTATTTTCCACAATCTTAAAGAACTCCATGCAGAAATAACATTAGACTTCCCTTAGAAATTATAAGGTTTTATAACCACATTTTATGCCTCAATGATATTGAACTTTGAGACTTTTGTGATACCATCTACTATTATTATAAATGATAAGGTTTTGTTTGTATAATTACTGTCCTTGGTGAACTTATTCGGTGTCTCTCGCTCATTGACAATAGTTAATTTTGAAGTTTGGTTGTATACAAGTTCCAACTGATACACTAACTAGCTGATGGATCTTAAAATGGTCTGGATAGGTTTTATCAGTGACAATTGATGATTGGACCGATGAAGAAATTGATGCCATGACTGAAGTTGGAGGGAATAGTTCTGCAAATTCAATTTACGAGGCCCATATTCCTGAAGGGGTTAAGCCTGGACCGGATGCCAGTATCGAGCAACGTACTAAATTTATCAGGTGAAATTTGATAGAACATTGAAACAAACTGAGTGGATTCATCATTTCCATCACTGTCTTGAATGAAATATCTATTGTTTTGGATGCTTATATCAACTTAAAGATAATTGATCTTGCTAAAGTTTATCTAAATTGTTTTATTAAATAAATTTAACTTTTTAATGGTGAAAGATGCCTTGTGTTTACCTCTTAGGTCCAAGTATGAGCATCAAGAGTTCTTAAAACCAAGTTTAAAGACCTCAACAAATAAAAATACTCTCCAAGCAAGTCCATCCAAAAAGCTGAGCTTTCGTGCTCCAACTTCAAGTTCGGCACAGAAACCTGTTAGTGCACAATACTTGATCTCTTTCAACCAATCATTATTGTCAGTTCATTTTGAAAACTATCACAGATATGCACGGATGGATCAATTGGACACTTGAAGATCACAATTCTTCAAGGTGCAAATCTTGCTATTCGTGATATGCTTTCAAGTGATCCTTATGTGGTTCTTACGCTACGGGAGCAGGTCCGTTTTCTTTATTTTAGATTTCTCAGTTTTTAGTTCAGGATATGCCATGCATACCGCGGCGCATGTCAACTAGTAGCGTGTAGTTTTTTGACCCATATATGATTCTATACATAATTATGATGCTTGTTTGTTCCTTGTGTCTTTCTTTGTGGCTGCAATTGGCTCTCACATTTATTAGAAGGTCCAAACAGCCATTATGAAGAGCAACTTAAATCCGATTTGGAATGAAGAGCTAATGCTTTCCGTCCCTGAGGACTACGGGCCAGTTAAATTGGTAACCTGATGCTTGTGTCTGTCACTTTCTTTGTTTAATGTTTTTTCTAGGAATCAAATTTGGTTGATGCTTCATCCAAATGTTAATAGAGATTAGAGGTGGCAAAAAGGGCAGGCTAAGCCATTTTTTAGTATGGGTCAGTTTAGTTCGAATTGATCAGCAAACATTTTTTCTCAAATATTTTAACATAATTATATGTTAATTATGACCATGAAAGCAATATCATTACTATGATAACTTAATAATCTGAATTATTCAATAAAAATCCTTTTAGGAGGTTATGTGCATTAAAAAGCAGACTCTGGATGACTTTCAATCCATTTCATCAGTTTATTTTTTAGCTAATTGATTTGACCTGTTTGAGATAAAATATAACTCAAATCGACCCATTCATAAGTAGATTTGACCCGTATGGAATGAAATACAACTCAAATCGTCGAAATTGCCACCTCTAGTTACTAAAGTTTAAACTCACAACTCAGATTCAAACCACTTTGCTTCGTTGGTGCAGCAAGTTTTCGATTACGACAGATTCTCTGCTGATGATATAATGGGGGAAGCAGAAATCGACATTCAGCCAATGTTGACATCAGCAATGGCATACGGGGATGCTTCAATGTTTGGGGACATGCAAATAGGGAAGTGGCTGCAATCACATGATAATGCATTACTAGAAGACAGCACGGTAAATATAGTTGATGGGAAGATAAAACAGGAGGTTTCACTTCAACTGCAGAATGTAGAATCTGGGATAATATATCTTGAAATAGAATGGATACCTCCTTAACGGTACGCGTGTGTGTCTGTGTGTTGTGTGTATAGCTCTTTTGTTATGTCATTCATATATATGTTTAAATAAATGTTATCAGCTGCATGAATAACCAAAACGAATGATTTTGTACACTTGTTAATCGTTATTTATGCCATTCTTTTATTCAAGTTTTTGTTGTATACTTAATCTGATGATTTAAACATCTGTATTCGCACTTGCATAAGTATGTTATCATAATTTAACACACATATTATAACTTTGACTAAATTACATTCATCTGGTTCAAAAGTTATGCAGTGAATCCCCACTGAGAAAGTTGTCGTAAATAGTTTAAATTTGTTGCTTTGTCTCTTAACCGTCTAACATAAGTACATAACCTATCATCCATCACACAACATACCATCAATTGCACGTTTGGTTCGTCATGAGCATTTTGGTAATTTCACTATGTTTACATCCAATTGTGTTTTTTCTTCTCCTTGACGTGCAATATGAAACACATAGTAATGGTTTAAAGTCCAGCAGCCATAATTTAATACAATAAAATTTGTCAAGATTTCAAAGGGATCTTATACATGGTCAAATAATCCACAAAGAAATAACAAAAAAGTTTTTCTTTTTAATTCACTTCTGTTGTTTCTATCTCCTCAGATGATCCAATCTGGTAATAGGTTGGGCTTCCGACCATTTCTTCCTCCATGACCAGAAGTACGATTAACCTCTGAATTTGAAATCATTACCAGATTGATCATTTCAAGGCATAAGGGAGGAAGAAGCCCCGACTAACTTCTTGCAAGCCTTTGTCAGGTTGTAGTCTCATGTAATGGTTTGGACAAATATAGCCCAAACCATAACAAAAGTAACCCATATAGTGACAACCTTCTCCCTCAAAAACAAGAGTCTTCAGCTCCAGTAATGTTTGATGTTAGTCTCTGGATCAACCTTGAAGCAACTTTACAGTTGTTGCCATCTGACATGAACTAGCGTATAGACAGTTGGGTTTGTCATGTTACCTCAATAATAACGTTAATCGCTCTAGTGTACGATACCACAATTTTATCTAATTTTGAATTCATGCATAAATATAATCTAAGATAAAATTTCTGATTGTATAAAATATTAAATTTTAGAAAAAATTACATAATTGACTAGGTGAAAAACTTAAACATAAAAAAATTATGTGACCAATTTCAAAAGCCAAAAAGTTCCTTGTAGCAATAAAAGTTGCTTTTTAATATATATACCTATAATGTCATATGTTTAAGTTCTGAAGACAACTTCTTGTAAAAATGTAAAGTAAGGATACATGCATTCAGCCAAAAGTGGTTCGATACCCCTCGGACTCACGCATGCAGAAGCTTCATGCACCGGGTTTGTCTTTTATAGGTAGCTAGCCAACATAGTCAATAATACACCCATAATTAAGTAGGGGTGTTAAAAAATATGCGAATCTGAAACCTAATCCTAAATATCCGAAAATCCGCACCTGAAATATCCGAAATTTTGGATATTGGATATCCAAAAATTCAGATTCGGATAGCGATTTGAGGATTTTCAGATGTTCGGATATCCGAATTATCCAAAATATTTTTCTAAAAATTACAAAATAATATATATTAGTTAGAAATTTTGGTCATTTTTATAAAAACTTCGGATATCTAAAATTTATTTAAAAAAAATATTAATTTGATTATAAAAGATATTAAATAATGCATTTTGTTTGTAAATCGGATATTTGAATCCGATATTATAGATATCCGTCCGAAATTTTGGATACGGATTCGGATAGTAAAATATACTATCTAAAATTTTTAGATATAAAATTTTGAACACTCCTATAATTAGAGGTGGGCAAACCGGGTTATGGGCCGGACCCGAAACTGGATACAACCCGGGTTTGGCCCAATTGGATTTTTTTGTACCCAGTTATTGGTGAACCTGGGTACAAACCCAAGTCAGGTTCACCATCGGCAATACCCTACTCGATATACCCGGTTACGGTAGGGTCGGGTCCATAACCGGGTACAACTGAGTTTTTTAAGAATTATAATAATAATAATAATAATAATAATAATAATAATAATTATTATTATTATTATTATTATTATTATTATTTATCTATTTAACTATTTATTTTATCATTTATTATTTTTGGAAAAAAAACATCGCATTAATCGTCATGTATTTCTATAACAACATTAAATAAACATTAATTTATCATTTATTTATTAAAACAACTTTAAAATACATTAACAAATCAATAAAAAATAACATAAACCTTTTATTTTACTTATCGTCTAATATTTTATTTTCTATGAGATGTTTCATCAAATGCTAATTATTTGTTAGATACACCAAAAGATATTCCTTCTTCTACCTCTTCATCATGTACTTTAGCTTCGAGTGCAATTTCATCTTTAAGGTTTGCTTTGTCTTGTATACGATCCATTGCGTCTTAGTGGTCTTTTAAAGAAATGCAAATCTCCACCACTTCCGAAGTTAATTTTGTTCTCCGTAATGATATTACCCTACCACTAAGAGAAAATGCAGACTCCGAAGCTACCGTAAAAGCTTGGATGCTTAGTAAATCATAGCCCATAGCGGAAAGAATCAGAAATTGGGATTCTTTTCCTTTCCACCAAGCCAAAATATCAAATGCATGATAATTTTGGGAATTTATAGTGGAAATAAAATCTGTTCCACTATATCTACCAAGCTCGCTTGTTGGGCCGTTACCCCTTTGTTGTTTAGCCGTCACATCCCGAACAACATTCAACATAGTCAAAACCGGGTCTTTAACTGAGGTATTAGCACTTGAGGTTGATTCTCTTGGCATAGGTATATTTGTGTTAGGCCCATATTTATTTAAATAAAAATTATAAATTATTTTCAAACTTTCATTAAAATTTTCTTTTGCCGCGGTTGAAAAGTTGGAGTTTTCGTCATGTATATCCAAATTGTCATTTATCTCGTCTATCAAACATTCAACCCCAGCAACATTTAAAAATGATTTAAAGCAACGATACAAGTAAAAACGGGTGGTAACTCAAGAAAATATTTTTAAAACTTCTTTCATTGGTTTTATAATTTCTCTAAACATTTTATTTTTATTTTAAAAATTTTTAAAATTCAAAGCCATGAAATATAATTCTTGAATTACCGAATAACTAGTGAGATAATAAACTCCGGATAATTTTGTAGTTGAGTTTTTAAACACGTCAAGAAATTCAGATAAATGTTGAACATTTTTCCAACCCGCATCCGGAAATGAGTCGCCTTCGCCGTTATCCGAAAGACTATAATGAAAAGCTCTTAAAATGTATTTTTGTTTTAAAGCATAATCAAACATGTGACAAGTCGAATTCCACCTATTAGGTACGTCACAATTAGGGCCTAAAATATAGATTATGTATCCTTACAAAGTTGTTTATAATCGTGATATCTTTTTCTATAAATTGTACGGATAGACCATCTTGCACCATTAAATTAATAATATGTACAATGAATCTATCTATAACTGAGTCCGGGTCAAGTTCACCTAGTCGGGTACGTGCCCGGTTTTGAAAATTTACCATTTAAATATATAAAGTTTTTTTATACCAAATGTAGTGTAGTATAGTTTCAAAGTTAAGTTTCGGTTTGGGTTTAAAATCACTTCTGGTTCAGAAACCGGTTTTTTTCACTAATAGCTGATGTATATTTTGGGCCGATGGACTAAGCATATCAAGATTCTCATGAAAATTCATCAACAAATAACAATGAATCTAATTGGTTTAAATTGTTGAAAATCCAGCCCAAGTAGAATATTGTTCAGGTTCACTAGTGTATTAAGTGAAAACCTCTTGATGTTATAAATTTTAAAGCTCCATCTCAAAAGAAAAAAAAATAAAACCATCACTAAATCCAAACACTAATTAAGAAAGAGAATTTAAGTATTTTTTTAAACAAACAAGAGAGAATCACATATATAGAATGAAAATGAAAAATAAAAACTTCTCTAACAAAGAAGCTAGAAGAAAGATACAAAGTAAGTTACATCAGCATACCCCCAGCATTTAAAATAGGTAATGAACTTGTATATAGACCAATCGAAGAACGACAAGAGGTTTAACTTAGAACAAATAACTGTTGATTCCAAAAGACAATTTGGCCAATTATCAAACTCAAATTCCTTCATCTTAAGCCTTGCATTTTTACTCTAGATATACTTTTTTGAATTTTTTTTTGTTTTTATCTTGTTCATTTTAATTAAAAAAACGTGTAAATTGTTAAATTAATTCACGCATATGGTTTTTATCTTCAAGACTGATGTTTATAGTCAAATTTCCTCTAATTAGTAGGAACAATATGCTTAAAGAAATACAATAATGATTCATGTTGGTCAATGTTAGGCATTAGGCAATCGACACAGCATAAATTCTACAGGGATATTAGACAATTCACATTTGAAGCTCAATGGCTTGAAAGTTGAAAGAAGCAGACAAAGTATTAGATGTACTTATTCATAGAAAAACACATTTAAAGTAATCATATAAATATTATAATGAACACAATTGTGAATATTATATTTAAACAATATATTCTTTTGACTTAGGAGGTAGCAAGTCAAAGTAAAATAAAATCTGTCATACTCATTATTGGCTATCTGACTTTAGACTAATCGAGCCTATATATAAGAACAAATATTTTTCTAATAAAAGAAAACAAATGCAAACATATATTTGTTTAAACTCCAAAATAAATATATAAGAACAAATTTTTTAAATAAAAGAAAACGAATGCAAACATATATTTGTTTAAACTCCAAAATAAAATATAAGAACAATTTTTTAAATAAAAGAAAACAAATGCAAAAATACCTTTGTTTGAACTTTAAAATAGAAAAGCATAAATTAGACCCAACAAACATCTCAATAATGAAACAAGGTTTGTTGATTAAACCGTTGCGGGTCAACTAAGGGAATTTCATTAAACTTGCCTTAGAATCACGAACATCGTGAAGAAACAAGGTTTATTGATCGACTTGTTTTGAGTCGATTATGAGAATTTTAATAAACTCTAACGCGACACCAAAATCATGTTTGAACATTCGAAGATTGTTTGTGATGACATCGGTGTAATAGTTTATATATGGCATTATGAAGAGCCTTTTAAGTTGGATCACCTCCTTTAGTTTCACTTGGAGGTATAACTCATATTCTTCAAAACTGAATTCATATGTTGAAATTAGAACTAACCAGTATTAAGCCCCTCGCGTTGCGGTAGGGGCGTAAAATTATGTCAAGTAGCAAAAATATATACTACCATTAGCAATCACCAACACCCTAAAAACTCATATTAAAAAAGTGATAAAAACGAAAAATATAAAACTGAACGAAAAAGTAGACGTTAAAATGTTAAACCACACACGTGAAACGTAAAACAATAAAAAAATAACTATTTTGATCTAGTACTCGCGCGTTGTGACAGACCGTTAAAGGGGAAAAATAATCGTAAACCTAATATCACGCGCGCACGTTACAGTATGTTAACTCGTAAAATTTAGGCTAAAACATAAAATGAAAAACTTGTAAAAATATGAAAAGTATAAGGGTAAAATGGAAAAGTATAAGGGTAAAGTGGAAAAATATAAGGGTAAAGTGATGATTCATATAAACTAAATTGTAAAAAATGTAAAAGTATTAAAATTAAAAGTAAAAAAAAATAAAGATTAAAAAACCCAAAAATAGATACAACCCACTAAGCTTAAGGTATAAACCTTAATACACATAAAACTTGATAATTAATATATTATAAATGATTTTACTACTACAAGATATGATCCACGTTATTCGAAGTCTAATTGAACTAGAGTGCGGTCTAGGGCAATTTTACTTTTTTGGCCGATTAAAGTTTCTATTAATATAAGCATTCAAACGTTGTTGTTTTCTTGAAACGCTTAATTGTTACGTCTTTCTACTCTAATAAGGTAACTAAAATGAACACTTGACAATAACATATTTATTTTAATAAAAAATTTCATGTTTCTCTTCTATTAAATAAGCATATTAATTACTAATAATATTTTTAGATTAAATAGGTTTATAATAAATTAAAAAAATAATCATTTTATTAATGTTATTTCCAAAGAAATAAATTTCTATAAAATAAGAAAGTTTTCAAAAACAACAATTTTTAAAAAAATACGAAATATGTTAAAATTGGTGTTTCCAAAATAGTTTTTTTATAAACAAAAATAGTTATTTTGAAAGTTTTTAAAAATTATCTTTTTTTAAACGTTTATTCTGAAACAAAACTTTTGTTCTATTCATAATAAGGAAGATTTAAATTATATATTATCTTAAAATATCTTTTGCTAATTAATAAATTTTTTTTATAATTAATATTTTTTATTCAATCCGTGTAATACACGAATTTACTAAAACTAGTGTAGAATAATTAAACAAATGTAATAAAAGAAAGTTCTATTGTGACCCTGCATAGAAGGCCGATTTCTATAGTTAAGGGAATCTTCATCTAAACATGAACTTTTAATCGATTTAAACTTAATTATTACACTTGAAGATGTTTGATAATGTGGTGTTGATCCAAAATTTGATAATGTTATCGTTCCAAACAAAAGATAACTTTTTGTTATGAAATTCTATTAATCCACAAAGTTAATATATAACAAGGGTGTTCATGGCCGGATTTGACCAAGATTTTTGAGCAAATTGATGGTTTGACGGTCTGTATAAATGTAAACTGTAAATACAAGCTCCAACCGGACTTGGTTCACTCCAATTGAACTTCGACTCCCCGAGAGATCTCCTTTGATTTTAGCCTACAAATAATTAAACAACACCACTTAAGGTAATTAGAGCGTTACAAAAAGGAAAATCTCCCTTTAACAACACTCGGCGTGAGAATAAGTAATCATAATAAGTGAGTAATGGGCAAAGGGAGATATAGAGAGAGTTTAGGAAATATTTGTGAATGGTGAAATTTCATAGTATTTCATGATGCATGTATTGATGTCATGTATGGTGATGGGAGTGATCCCAAAATATTTGTTATGTTATTGGGTCCTACCCCTCATGTAGTCAAGGGTGTGTTCGATCAACGGTTTAGATTGGAGATAATTTATGTTGCTTTGGAGGTGAGACACGTGCCAATTTATTCAATATACATTAAAAAATCATGCACATTAAGATTAAATCGATTTGACAGAAATTTAACTGTTTTGATCGAACTTATCTAAGGAAAACTCATCAAGTTATGTTTGGTCATAATTTTAAGATTCTTTGAAATATGAAAATGACTTTACGCATGTGTAAAAGTGACTTGTACAGGCGTAAAAGTGACTTGTACAGACGTAAAAGTGACTTAGACATACATAAAAATGAGTTACATATGCGATGAGTAATAAAAAATGGTTAGTTATATATACTCTTTTCATGTGTTCCACATGCGTTAATGATAACTGTACACATGTGTAAAAATGGCTTACACATGTCCCAAATAAATATTTTTTATATATTTGTTTTCATACATGTTAATAGTTATTTTAAATACTTTTTTATATTTTTATATATAAATAAATTTCCTTTGTGTTTTTTTATTATTAGATTTCAAGGAAAAGAAGTTTACACCTACATCGAAGTAGTTTTGTAATATAGCAATTTTATCAGCTTTCATATCTTTATTTCATTTTTAGGTTTAATAATATGTTTAATTTTGTAAATGTACATAATGTTTGATTACATATATATTTTGAGTTCTTGTTTACGTTTTAATGTAATTTGAATTTAAAAGAAGAGAGGAATGTTGGTTTATAAATTATCTAGTTTTACACACGTATAAAAACGATTATAATGAATGTACACATGTGTAAAAACAGCAATAACAATTTACAATTTCTTGTGTTAATTTGCGAGACTGTATTCTATTAAAGATAACGAAAAATTTGTTTTTATGGTATATTTTTTATACAAAATGAGCTTGTATAAATATATATTATGATTTAAAGAAAGATGGGAAAGATGTTTTAAATATATAATTAAATAGCAAAATATGTCAAAAGAATTATTTGTCTTTTATAATTGAAAAATGACTAAACATATGTAACGCTATAGTCCGCTAAATTAGTTTTCTAGTTTGCACAAGAAATGATGGTTTGTAGATGAGCCATCCCTACACACACTATGATATAAAGCAAAATTTTAGGAAACTAACCGTAACTTTATAAAAAAAACTAGACACCTAAGACACAACTAATTGTACAAAGACAAAATAACGAGACATGATCATAAAAATATATAATTTTTTTATTTTGTTATATAACAATACTGTATTCGTTTTAAAGATAAAAGCTACTCGTTTTTATAATGTAATTTTTATATAATAAATAACATCATACACAAAAGTTATAAATGTATAAAAAATGAAGGAACTTATAAAAGTTTAATAAAATTGGTTATTCCTAAAATATCCATCTAACAAACTTTTCTCTACAATTTGATTTTAACCATTAATTAAAGAGATAGATGGTTGAAACTACTTTTTTTATAAGTCTTTCTATATGAACCTTACCCTATTAATAATACCAAATATATCAAGTTATGTATATATAACTCGTTTTGTCATCATCTTTGTTCCTTAGGGATTAAATTAAAAAAAATTAAATTGCCTTTCATAATGATGTTCAAATTTAATTAAACAAATTTTAAACATTTAAAAATAAATACTTTATGATTATATGATTGTCTAGAGTTGGTTTACACGGTTTTTAATTATACTTTTTATTTGATCTCTC
>BJCM01052896.1:0-15495 GCA_018326385.1 Flaveria bidentis | reverse complement strand
GATTATGCCTCAGTCATGGAAAAAGGCTATCTTCATGATGGTGCTTATCGATGTTTTGTGTCTCAATTTGAGACAAAATATGTAAGTGAAGCCTTAAACGATGAGGCATGGGTTAGTGCTATGCAAGAAGAACTCCTACAATTCAAGAAGTTAGGAGTATGGACCCTTGTGGACAGACCAAAAGGTGCTAAGGTAATTGGCACTAAATGGGTCTTGAAGTGTAAGAAAGATGACCAATGAGTCATAATTAGAAATAAGGCTTGACTTGTGGTTCAAGGGTTTAGACAAGTCGAAGGCATTGACTACAATGACGTGCTTGCACCTGTGGCTCGGATGGAAGCAATCCGTATCTTTCTAGCCTATGCATCCTACATGAAGATTAAAGTCTATCAACTAAATGTAAAAAGTGCATTCCTTCATGGTGAAATCCGTGAGACAGTCTACGTCAGTCAACCTGAAGGATTCGAGGATCTTTATCATCGGGATAGAGTTCATAAACTGGACAAGGCTCTCTACGGGCTCCATCAAGCCCCTAGATTCTGGTATGAGAAACTCTCCACTCATCTGGTGAAACATGGCTTTCGTAGAGGGGTGATTAACTGCATGTTATTCATCGAAGAAAAAGATGGTGATTTACTATTGGTACAGATTTATGTGGATGACATAATCTTCAGTTCCAAGAATGAAGAATTATGTAAAGAATTTGAATCTATAATGAAAGTAGAGTTTGAGATGAGTGCCATGGGGGAGATGAAGTTCTTTCTTGGCTTACATGTGGATCAGACACCAAAAGGGATCTTCCTGTATTAGTCCAAATATGTAGGTGATATCCTCAGTCGGTTCGACATGGAGAATGCTTCAGTTGCTAGAACTCCACTTGCCATGAACCATGACGTGGCACCCAACGAAATTGGTGATCTGGTTGATGTTACCATGTATAGAGGAATGATCGAATCCCTAATGTATCTCACAGCCTCTCTTCCTGATATTATGTACGCCACGTGTCAATGTCTAAGATATCAGGCCAAACCAAAAGTAAATCATCTCATTGGCGTTAAACGGATTTTTCAATATCTGAAGGGTACTCTGACACTCGGGTTGTGGTATCCTTATGATGATGACTTTGAGCTTACACCGTATAGTGACTAGGACTTTGGTGGTTGCACGATGAATTACAAGTCAACATCTAGGGGTTGTCAGTTCTTTGGTAGATAGTTAGTCACCTGGCATTGTAAGAAGCAGACATTAGTTACTTTGTCAACTTGTGAAGCTGAATATGTTGCTACTTCAAGTTGTTGTTCACAAATCACTTGGATCCAACAGCAAATGCGCGACTACGGTTTGTAATTTTCTAACACCCCTATTTTTGTTGATAACTCGGCTGCTATTGCTGTCACCAAAAATCCTGGTCCAACACCCTTAAACTAAACAAATCGGTATTAAATTTCACTTTATACGTAACTGTTTTGAAAAACACTTAATCGATGTTGTAAAATTATCTACACAAAAGCATTTAATAAAATGAGGTTTTTATATCTATTAGAGGTTAATGGCATGAAAAAAAAAGTGATTTGATTCTAGAAGAAGAAAGTGTGTAGTCCGACAAGTTTTTATTTTCTTTTATTTTATTTATTTTCCTGTCTATTAAAATCAAAAAACACAAAAAGATTTTCGGTTTTAGTATTTTAGGGGGAGAATTGTTTAATTCAGTATTTAATTATTGCAGTATTTATTTACTTAAAAACAACAAGGGAGAAGGGCAGCTTAGCTAAAAGAATTGAAATCAAATATGTGATTCTTATTCAACGCTTATGGAAAATGATAGTACACAAGGAACAAAGTGTTTGGGACTTCAAAAGAATTTAAATGATTATGATGCAAAATTCGAAGTATAAGTCTGAGAAGTATAAGCAAAATAAAAGGAAAAATGATAATGAAACTTTTCTGCTACTGAGGTAACATAAAAAAAGTAGAACTAGAGGTTGCGAGTCCATTATATGATGTGTCGGTAGATTCAACACAATAGATGAGTAGACCTCATTGGTGGTTTAAATTCAAACTAAGTTGTTCAACTTGCTGTGGGTTCACATCTTATCCCTGGTTAACACAATCAACGCATTTCCAGTAAGGGGTGACGAACAAAATAAACGCCACAAATGTGTGCAAATGACCATAAAAATGAGCAAAGCACATGAAAAATGCTAAATGCAATCAAGCTAATAACTTATGTTGTTGGTGCGTTATGTGCAAAAAGAAAAATAAATGCTCTAACAAGAAGATAGGTTGTGTGCCTCTTTGTTGTACGGTGGCACTGACCTGAGGATAAGCATAACCTAAAAATTCTAGAATTCATTGCTGTTTGCGCCTCTCTGTTGTGCGATGGCACTGACCTGAGGCTTGGCATCTCTTTGAAAGCTCTTAGAATAGTTTCTTCTTGAAATATACCCGTAGACCGGTCAAAAATCTCCCGAGGAATGTTGATTACCATATAAGTGTGGGATCCACAAATGCTTGTTGAAATAATTAAACCTAACTCATCACCAATGTGAGTCAAAAATCTGTGTATGGATTTAAGTGGACAAATATACTGACAATCATCGTGAGTAGAAACTCTTGACAGTCAAAATCATTGTGTGCATCTTATAGCTCTAGTATGATTTCCTAAATTTGCTATTGACTCTAGATCAAAACAAGAATCCAGTATCAAAATGTTTTATTTAAATGTCGCAAATGATTCTGATATACCTGTATGATTCCATAATGAATCGTTAAAGAAATGATCAAATTAACTTGAAGCTATGTTGTTCATGAAGAAAAATCTGTTAGTTGTTTTACTAAAAGATTTCAATTTATTTCTAATTAAAAACAAAAAAATATGTCTTGTTTTGTTTTTAATGTCAAGTTGTTTTTCTATTTTTCTAGTCTTTTTTAGGTAAAAGTCAGACTACTTAATCTATAAATCACTCATTAAAGTGGTCACAACTAGATTGGATCATAAGTATGAGCCAATCGCACGATTGGACCATAAGTATGAGTCAATCGCACGATTGGACCATAAGTATGAGCCAAACGCACGATTGGACCATAAGTATGAGCCAGTCACATGACTGGACCATGAGTATGGGGGCATCCATGCGATTGGATCACAAGAATGAACCAATCGTACGAATGGACAAAGAAGTATAAGCCAATCGCACGACTGAACCCAGTCGCACGATTGAAGCATGCGTATGGGTCCAGTCACACAACTGAACATTAAAATAGTATAAATAGAGGGGTAAGTCGTTCGTATATTTCACCACCTTTCAAAGCACTCCAACTTCTCTCATACGTAGACACTTTGCCAAAATTTCGTTTTAGCTTGATTACTTGCCGATTGTGACACTAACCAATTTCTCATTAATCTACAGGTATTGTGAGACTGAAATCGTTCAAAATGACCGGTGAAATCGAACCCTAACCGACTAAATCGACTAAAATCAAGAAATCAATAAAACTCTACAAATAGACCACTTAAATGGACATGATCGTTGAAATAAAGGACATTAAGTGATATTTAGAGTCCCTGCGAATCTAATGAGTCTAAACACGACGCCTAACATCAAGTTTTGACCAAGATTCAAGGTTGGAGTGTCGAACAGAGACATCTGCGAATGGACACTCCAAATGAACCTCAGTCGCCCGATTGAGCTAGGCGTGCAATTCAATCACACGAATGAATCATTCGGTGACTCAATCACACGACTGACTCAACCGCATGGCTTAACATACGACTAAGTTCAGTCGCAAGCTCAATCGCACGACTGAACTCAGCTGCAGGCTCAATCACACGACTGAACTCAGTCGTATGGTTCAATCGCGCGATTGAACCAGTTTGATCTAAAACAGTTTAAGTTTCAAGTGTCATCTTTTATACACATCTCTAATGTATATGTTTATTGTGTTACAGCAACATGGCTGATTGGTGGACCATGAGCCCCAAGCACAACATCTGTGCTCACTTGGATGCCACCACTCGGAATGCTTCCGAGTTTGCAAGGATCATTGCCTTTCTCAGGAGATCAAGGATCTTCAAGGCCATATCGACACGATGCACTCCTTATATATCACTCTAGTAGACCTT
Source organism: Flaveria bidentis (assembly GCA_018326385.1). Lineage (NCBI taxonomy): Eukaryota > Viridiplantae > Streptophyta > Magnoliopsida > Asterales > Asteraceae > Flaveria > Flaveria bidentis. Next base: position 11,372 of record BJCM01052896.1, on the reverse strand, counting down.
CTGGGAAGGGGTTACTGTTGATAGGTTCATTGATCCCTATAGCATCCGAAGCTCGATCTTCGGACAAGAGATCAGTGTTATAGCAGTCGATCTTAGGTGAAGGTGGAGACCACCCGACCAAGCTACACCCTCTGACAGTTAGGGGTTGTTTTCTTCGGATGAAGTACACTGGGGACATCAACCCAGGTGTGCTTAACAAAAGAAACTTGTACCCCAGTTTAAGTACTTAGCTCATGTCATCCCGAAGTGCATAGCATCGAGGGGAGGGGGATTTGACGAGATCTCAGATCAAATCTAGAATGCATATGTTGCTCTGGTGCTGAACCATCCGTTCAGTTTCTCCCAGATGAAATTCTCATACATGGTCGAGAACATAGAGGCCAAGGGGAGGGAAGGGTTTCACATTTACCCGAAATTTCTACAGATGACATTGATCAGAAGCTTCCTTCCCTGCTGAAAGAGAGGGAGGATGCGGTTGTTTTAGAAGTGATGGATGATACGACACTGGGTCGGATGATGGTCTACGAGGGGAAGCAAGTAAAGCCCCCGGTGAGGAGACTGTTTGGCCATCTGGCCAATGCGGAGTATGTGGCGCCATCACGCAAGAAGTTGTGTCATGTTGACAGTAACTCTAACGTCGAGCCTATCATGGCACCCACAGACGAAGAAGACGACGACGTCGATGATGATCCAGGTCAAGGTCATGAGGCACCTAGTGGAATTGATAGTGTTGCCTTCCACCAAGACTTCTTGGTCGATGAAGATGAGGAGTCTGATGATGAGCCGTTAGTGAGGACTATTAGGAGCCAGGTCATGGCCACCGACAGAGGGATAGAGGCGGTTGGAGGACGCCAGGCTGAGTCGAGTTGTGCTGCTACTGATGTTACTGATCTTACATACACCCCCGACCAGCCTAGCAGCTAAGGGGGAGCGCCTATTGCAAAGGGCTCCAGGAATAAGAGAATGGCTCACCCTCATGGCAAAAAGGGTAAGAGGCCGAGGTTTACAATGATTACATCTTCTGCCATAGCCACCACCACTGCCACACCCACCACCACTACCACATCTCTAACCACCACTACCACAGCTACTACTACCACCATCACTTCTCCCACCACCACTATCACTCCACTCACCACCACTACCACAGCCACTCCACCACATCCCACTCATATTCCATCTCCCATATTCCCCACATCTACCACCACTACCACCACTCACCAAGATGGTCCCTCCACCCAATACACATTCTCACCAAGACCTACTTTACCTATGGTTGGGTTAGAGGAGCAGCTTGCTAACCTGAACCGGATTGTGCTGGGACTAATTGCCACCAATGAGCTACGAGCTACACAGCTAAATCAGATGATGGAGGTTAATGCGACTCAGGCAAAGCAGATGGTGCATCTGAGTGAGAAGAGCGCTTACTATGAGAGAGTGTTAGGTCGAGCCCACCATGCGCTTAAAGATCAAAATGAGCTGGTGTTGGCGTCGGTAAAGTGGATAGAGGAGCTTGAGAAGAAGAATAAGCAGATATTGCTAAAGCTCAAGGGATCAAAGACTAAGCCATTAAAGATCAAGGATGGTGATGATGATGATAATGATGATGAGGATGAAAATGATTCTGAGGAAGATGGTGAGGAAAGAGGACCGAGTGGAAAAGATAAAGTGGATGATGATGATCAGGAAGGTGATGCATATGCATCGCCTCAAATCCTCAAGCTCAGGAGAGGCGCACTAAACGTAGCCAAGATCAAGGAACCTTGTCCTCTACTCCTCCAGCTGAAGAACCAAAAGATTAAGACAAAAGTAATTATTAGATGTTTTTGTATTTGAAAACTTTTGTACTTGAATTATATATTACATTAATGTAATTATTGATCATTTATGCTTGTTTATATTTTAATGTTTATATAATGACTTATGTGTGATGTGCTTAATATTTAATCAAATAGATGAAGCTCAACAGACAGACGAGTATGATGTCAAACCCCTTCAGCAAGTCAAGACTAAACTTACCATGATTCTTGACTTGCAAGGGATAGTTAAGAGATCTGTGAGCTACGCTCCAGAAGAGGGAGATATTATACATGACCTTACGGACGAACAACTTGTCAAAATATTTAGGCTGAATCCTAACAAGCTGGTCAAAGACGCTCTAAAAGTTGATGTCACGAGTGATGATGAGCTGAACGATGTGGATGAAATAGAGATAGAAGATGCCACTGCTGAGCATTATCCACATTACACTGATCCGGAAGGACATGTTATCCCCAACTTGGGTGAAACATTTGACAGTGTTACGTTTGATAAGTTGGATGAAGTAGAGAACGAAAAAGAGAAAGAAGAAAGCATAGCCCAAGCTTCAGACGCAAACGTTGATATCAAGAAAGCTGAATAGGCAGCTTGTTTTGCAGAGATGAAAGCCCAACGCACGCCGCCAAAGCAGAATGCCTACACAAAGCTCTACAAAGTCAAAAGACATTAGAAAGTGTCAGGCAAGATTATCGCATGGGCGTATTTTGAAGATTTAGATGTTTATGCTGTGAAAAGGGAGAAAGAAATCGAGTACTTCAGATATCCTCATGATCTGAAGACACTTCTGGGTTTTGAGCTCAACCATCTGGCATGTTTAGATCTTCTATACGTAAATCCAAGGAAGATGTCAGGATGGTTTGAGACTATGTTAAAGAAGGAATACCACACAAGGTGTGTAAACTTCAGACCTCAACAACCAAAGAGGTACATCCGTAAGTCTAAAGTGGACCCCATATCTGGAAGACCTAAAGTTATGATGAAGTAGAGTCCCCCGCGCACAATGTCAAAGATTCCCTTACGGGAAATGCCTCGGGACTTCACTCCACACTTCAAATGGTGGTACTACGATTGGCGAACGGGAGAAGTGATCATAGTTCTAAACAGAGATAGAAAGATAGATACTATTCGGGTATTCGACCCAATGTGGCTTACAAAGTTGTGAGCTGAAGATGTTTACACATTATACAAGTGACCACTGTTCTATGATACGCAGGATATTGTACAAGCTCTCTAATTTCTACACATCATAAGACTCTGCTTTGCATTTGAAATACATGCATGAGTTACAAAAGAGGAGAAGTATAAGAAATTCGAAGGACATGAGAAGAGTGTTAGACAATAGAGTAAACAAGGACCAAGGGGGAGTTTGTAGATACATGTTGTTCCTAGTTTATGAGCTTAAATGTAAAAGTATTTCATTGTCTTACACATATGTAATGAATTGATTCAATGAAATATAATACAGGGTTGATGAATATTGATGTTTATTTATTTCATATTATTATTGTGTTTAGTATAATTCATATGTATGAACTTATTATATAGGTTTGAAGTTATTGTACATAGTTCTTAGTCAATAATGATTGATAAATGTGTTCAACCTAGTCGGATGAGTATTCAATGGATCATACTTATGGACCATACGCATGAATACATCATGCTTATGGACCAGTCGCACGACTGAACTAGGAGACTAGATCAGCCGTATGATTGAGACATAAGATTGACTCAGTCACACGACTGAACCTACAGTCGTGCGTATGACTCAATCGCATGATTCAGTCGCACGACTGAACCATGCTAATGGTTCAGTCGTGTGAATGAAAACTACAAACCTATAAATACCACTTAATTCGAGGAAAAAGCATTACAATTGAGAGAACACTTCGAATACTTTATAATTTCATGAACCCAAGCCGTCCGGAACGTCCAAGAAAGCCAATCCAACTTCAAAGTCCATTCTTGATCAATTCCTACTCGTTCTTAATGTTTAGTTCATTCTTATTTCGATCAGGTTAATGTTCTAGTACCCAATACATAGGATCTGACATGTCAGGGTCGTCTAGTACCCAATACATAGCATCTGAAGCCAATGCTACAAAACTGAAGATCGAGAATCTCAGTAATGTGACAGTAGAGGTAGCAAAGGAGCACATGGACCTCTTAGCAGCTATCATCCACTCCTATGATGAAATAGTTGCTGGGAAAATTGGGAACTGCCATCTGGCAGATGAGGACTACGAGCAGGTAGACGAGACAGAGCTAGAAATAATGGACATAATGTGGGCTATAGCAAGTGCTGTCCGGAGAGCTAAGAAGTTTGTCAAGAAGACTGGACAGAACTTGGTTGCTACTAAGGACACAACTTTGGGTTTTGACAAGACCAAAGTTACATGCTTCAACTGTGGGGAAAAGGGGCACTTTAAACGTGAATGCGTGAAGCCCAAAAAGACAGGAAATAGGAATCCTTTCTCATCCTTTAATCGTCAGGATAAACCCACAAGTAGTCCTACTTCGTCAAGCAAGGATCCTAAAGCCTTAACTGCTCATGATGACGAAGGACAAGATTGGAGCTTTCGGTTTGTGTCTCTGGGAGAATCCAACATTGCTAGTGTCGAGGACTTAGATGGCGACTCAGAAAGTGATATTGCAGTGGAACTCGCGATGTCAAATATTGAATAAATTGCAAGTGTGGTTGATCACCTGCCTGAAGAAGGGACAAGTTCAACAAGTCCAGAATCATCAGAACCAGAGAAGTCAGACTCTGCCTTGAATGCTGATTCAACCACTCCCTCTCAGGTAAGTACCACTGATCAATTATTTGATTGTCATGCATGCACTGAATGTAATAAATTTTGGGAAAATATTGACTTAAAATTTTCTAGGTTATTAGATCACAATGATAGCTTAGTAAATGATTTACAACTGTGCATATAAGCCAATAGAGTTTTAAAACAAAATGAGCACAACTATAAAGAAAAGATAGAACTTTTGAACAAACAACTTAGGGAAACCAAAGTTGTATCTATTAACCAGGCAAATGACATTTAGTTCTATCTAAACTCCCTAAAAGACACTAAGAAACAAAAAGCAGTCTTGGAAGTAGAAGTAAACTCTTTAAAGCAAAAAGTGCATAGTTGGACAAGTTCTTCTCACATTGTCCAACACTTAGTGAGAGAACGCAAAAATTGCGAGGGTTTGGGTTATAAAGTGGTTCCACCTCCACATGATACATTGATGAATGCTAAAAGTAAACCAATCAACAATAACCCAATCAAGGATCATATGGTGTTCACTTCTCTAGTAGGTGACCCAGATTCCACATGTAAACCAAATGAATCTAGCACTAAACTAAAGAAGGCCACTTCAAAATCACAAGGTAAAATGCCTTGTATCAATCTAGACGAACAATTTGAAAAGGTTAAAGTTATGTCTGGGTCAACCAAGTCTAATCTGAACCCAAAAAGACCAAACAAGTTAACCACACACGTGCTTCATGTCTAAGTCCAGAGAAACAAAAAGGAAAAGATGTTAAAAATGTTCAAACAATTAATTTTGTTAAACCAGATAAAACATCTAAGCAAGAAATGTCAAAACCCAAACAAAACAATGTCACACGTGTGACACACACTTCTCCACAGAAATAGTTAAATTGTCAAGTTGAAAGCAGATCATGCTACAACTGTGGAAAGTGTGGACACATCACGTCTAACTGTCCTTATTATCAGACACCAAAGAAAAAGGTTGAACTTTATGACACTAAAGTAAGCTCTTCCAAAAGAAGCTCAATGACTCAACCAAACAGGCCTTACATAAGACTGGTTCATGGAAAGAGAAATCTATCCTTGAATCTGATAATGAGAACAAGATTTCCTTGAAACAGGCCTTACAAGATTTCCATCAACCAGTCATCTGTTTATAACAAACAGGCCTTACATAAGACATCACACATCATAAATTCCACCCATAAATTCCACCCATTTATGATGTGTGATGTCTCTGGGTCACCCAAGCCAGTTAAGGCTTGGGTCCCTAACCTCAACTAATGATTTCCATTGAATGTGCAGGGTGTTCGCTATAGTGTTGATACAAATACTTGGATCGTAGATAGTGGAGCATCAAGGCACATGATTGGAAACTAGGCACTCCTATCAAAAGTCAAACAAATTAAAGGAGGTCATGTTTCTTTTGTAGGAAATAAAGGAGGTTACATCACAGCTCAAGGGGAGTTAGGGAACCAGAAAGTAAAGTTTGATAAGGTAAACTACGTTCAACAACTTCAGAACAACCTACTTTCTATATCCCATATATGTGACAAAGGATTTAAGGTAGTTTTTGATAAAAAAAAGTGCTATGTCCTGAAAAAGGACTATGTGATCCCGGAGGACCAAGTCTTAATGTCTGCCTCAAGATATAATGACCTTTATGTCTTGGATCTATCAAAGGCCTCTACAACAGATCATCAAGTACAGTGCTTCCTGTCAAAAGCTACCGAGAAGGATTCAATCTCCTGGCATAGTAGAATGGGACACATAAATCCACGGAAGATGAATCACTTGATCCAGAATGATCTAGTGCAGGGAGTAAACATCAAAAACTTTCAACTCCCGGATTTTTGTGTTGCCTGCAAGAAAGGCAATCAGACGAAGAAGTCTTATAAGGAAAAGAATTCCATTGAACTGCCTCTTGAGCTTCTTCACATGGATTTGTTTGGTCCAATCAGTACAAGAAGCATCATAGGGACTTGTACTGCTATGTAGTTACAGATGACTACTCAAGATTCACTTGGGTGATGTTTCAGAAATCAAAGTCAGAAACATTTGAATCATTCATGGAGTTAGTAACTACACTGGAGTCACTATATAAGCTGAAGGTAAGACAAGTACACTCAGACAACGGAACCAAATTCAGGAACCAATGGATGGAGTCTTTCTACAAAGAAAAATGAATTGTGTACCAGTTCACTTCCGCCTACACTCCTCAAATGAATGGCATTGCTGAGAGAAAGAATCGCAGCTTAATAGAGACAGCACTAACAATGCTAGCAGATTCAAAACTGCCTATCCAATTTTGGAATGAGGCAGTAGCCAATGCGTGTTACACGTTAAATCGAGTTCTGGTAGTTAAACGTCATGGCAAGACGTGTTATGAGTTACTTCCACGACATAAACCAAATCTAAAGAATCTCGAACCGTTTGGCGCTCCATGCACCCTACTAAAGAAAACTCGGGAGGGAAAGTTCAGCGAGAAGGCTGACGAGGGAATCTTTCTAGGATACAACATACTGAATAAGAGAGTTTACAACAACTTAACGGGTCAAGTAGAAATGTGGTGTAACGTAGATGTTCAGAGATACAACACCCCTCCTGCTGGAAAAGGACCCGTATTCTTTTTCGATTATGATGGATTCTTCATGTCCTTCACAGCCAAAATGATGTATGATGTCTTATACACCCCATCACAAGATTCAACATCATCAGGTTCACAAGGTGAATCGACTAATCATTCAAGGGGAGCAATTGAAGTTAGTGACTCCTCCTTTGACGATGAAGCTGTGGAGGATAAACAGAACAATCCGGAGGAACAGGTTCCTGTTACTGCAAGTCCATAAGCAACTGACATTGATGCCTCTGAGTCTTCGGAACCTCACACTCCTTCTGCCTCAAATACAGAAACAAACGTTAATAATCTTGATTCTGAGGTAGTTCTTCCTACCATTTCTGGATCACGCCTAAATGTCTATCATCCTCTAGACAATGTCATTGGGGATGTCAGATCAGGAGTTCAGACTAGATATCAGCTATATTCAGCTGCTTATGCCTCGGTAATGGAAAAAGGATACCTTCACGATGGTGCATATCGTTGTTTTATGTCTCAGTTTCAGCAAAAATAGGTTAGGGAAGCCTTAAATGATGAGGCATGGGTCAGTGCCATGCAAGAAGAACTTCTTCAGCTCAAGAAGTTAGGTGTATGGACACTAGTGGATAGACCTAAAGGTGCTAAAGTCATTGGTACCAAATGGGTCTTGAAATGTAAGCAAGATGACCAAGTTGTCATCATCAGGAACAAGGCTTGACTTGTACTTCAAGGATTTTGACAAGTCGAGGGAATTGATTATAATGAAGTATTTGCACCTGTGGCGAGAATGGAAGCCATTCGTATCTTTCTAGCCTATAAATCTTACATGAAGATTAAAGTCTATCAACTGGATGTAAAGAGTGTGTTTCTTCATGGTGAAATCCGGGAAATAGTGTATGTTAGTCAACCCGAAGGATTTGAGGATCCATATCATCGGGACAGAGTTTATAAACTGGATAAGGCTCTTTACAGACTTCATCAAGCCCCGAGAGCATGGTATGTAAAACTCCCAACTCACCTTGTGAAACACGGATTTCGCAGAGGTGTAATTGACTGTACACTGTTCATCAAAGAAAAGCATGGTGATCTGCTGCTCTTTCAGATTTATGTTGATGACATAATCTTCGGTTACAAGAACGAAGACTTATGTAAAGAATTTGAAGTAGTTATGAAGGCAGAATTTGAAATGAGTGCCATGGGAGAGATGAAGTTCTTTCTCGGGTAACAGGTGGATCAAACACCACAGGGGATATTTCTACATCAGACCAAGTATGTAGGGGATATTCTCAGTCGGTTTGACATGGAGAATGCTTCCGCAGCTAGGTCCACTTGCTACAAACCATGATGTAGCATCCAACGAGAATGGTGATCTAGTTGATGCCACCATGTACCAAGGAATGATTGGATCCCTCATGTACCTCACTACCTCAAGACCTGATATCATGTATGCAACGTGCCTTTGTTCAATATATCAGGCAAAACCAAAAGTAAACCATCTTATCGGGGTCAAGAGGATATTTCATTATATGAAGGGTACACCAACACTTGGGTTGTGGTATCCTCATGACGATGACTTTGAGCTTACCATGTATAGTGATTCGGATTATGGCGGCTGCAAGATGAACTACAAATCTACATCAGCAGGTTGTCAATTCTTTGGGAGAAGATTAGTCACGTGGCAGTGTAAGAAGCAGACATCAGTTGCGTTGTCAACTTGTGAAGCTGAATATGTTACTGTGGCAAGCTGCTGTTCTCAAATCATCTGGATTCAACAACAGATGCGGCACTACGGTTTGAAATTTTCTAACACCCCCATATTTGTTGATAATTCTGCTACAATAGCTGTTACTAAAAATCTTGTCCAACATCCTAAGACCAAACACATCGGCATAAAATATCACTTTATACGTGATTGTTTTGAAAAGAATCTAATCGATGTTGTTAAAATAAATACGGATTTTCAATGCGCTGACCTCTATACAAAAGCTTTTGATAAACCACGTGTTCTATATTTGTTAGAGGTCAACGGTGTTAAAAAGAAAAGTGATGTAATTCCAGAAGATGAACATGTTTAGTCCGATGCGTAAAGTCCAATTTTCTTTTACATCCTTTTATTTCCTTTAATTTTAGTCTATTTTATTTAATTAATTATATTGATGTTATTTCTTCGCCTATTAAAATCCAAAAAATGCAAATCGTTTACGGTTTCATAATTTTAGGGGGAGAATAGGTTAAGTTAGTATTGAAAAAACGAGGCTAGAGGACATACTAGCTAATAGAAATGAGATCGGATCTATGAAACTGATTCAATGACTATGGAAAATGATAGTACAAAAGAACAAAGCATTTGGGAAGTCTGGGCAATATAAAAGGAAAAATGATAGTACACTGGCTACTACTAAGGTAAAACAAAGAAAGTAGATCTAGAGGTTGTAGACCACTACATGATGTGTCGGTAGATTCAACACAATAGATTATTAGACCTCATTGGTGAACTCAATTTGAACTAAGTTGTTCAACCGACTGTGGGTTCCCATCTTATCAGTGGTTAACAAAATCAGTTATTTCCAATAAGGGGTGACGAGCAAATAAACGCCACTAATATGTGCGGATGACCACAGAGCAAAGCACAAAAAAATGAACAATAAACGCAATCAAGCTGATAACCTATGTTGTTGGTGCATTATGTGCAAAAGAAAAATTATGCTCTAACAAGAAGATAGGTTGTGTGCCTCTCTGCTGTGCGATGGCACTGACCTGAGGATAAGCATAACCTAGATATTCTAGAGTTCATTGTTGTTTTCCGCCTCTCTGCTGTGCGGTGGCACTGACCTGAGGCTTGGGTTCTCTTTGAAAGCTCTAAGAATAGTTTCTTCTTGTCAATATACCCGTAGATCGCTCAAAAATCTCCAGAGGAATTTTGATTACCATATAAGCGTGGGCTCCACAAATGTTGGTTGAAATAATAAAATTTAATACATCACCAATCTGTGTCAAAAGTCTGTGTATGGATTTAAGTGGACACATATACTGACAATCATTGTGGCAGCAATTCTTGAAAGTCCAAATTAATGTGTGCATCTAGTAGTACCAATATGATTTCCTAAAATTGCTAAATAACCCTCGATGAAAACAAGAATCAAGAATCAAATGATTTTGGAAACACGTCTTGAATGAATTGATTACCTGTATGATTCCATATTGAATCGTTTCACTTATGGTCAAAATAACTTGAAGCTGCCTATTCAAGAAATAAATCTGGTAGATTTCTATCTTAGGATTTCCACCGCACACAAAATCACAAAAACATTTTAGTTTTGTTGTTTAATTTTGCTTGTTTAAATTTTTTCTTTAGTCAGTTTAGCTTTATCTGTCGGACTATGACGTGGAATTCAATCTGGGATTTAATCACATAAAAGGGTCCCGTCTGAGGTGACTAAACGTGTGTTCAAATGGTAAATGGGTCACGTCTGAGGTGACAAAATGTGTCCTATTTAAAAGGATCACGACTGAGGTGATCAAAAGTTTTCAAAGTTAAAAGGATCATGTCTGAGATGATCGATTGCTCAAAATGTTTAATCAATAGTTAAATGGGGTTAAATGTCAAATGGTCATAAAGTCAAAATCACGAGTATGACCTATTCGCACGACTGGACCATGAGTATGGACCAATCTTACGATTGGACCATACTTATACCCTAGACAACCGAATGGAGCATGAGTATGAATCATTCACATGAATGGCTTACAAGATTGAGCCAGTCGCCCGAATGGAGTTGTGCGAATGAGTCAGTCGTCCGACTGAACCCTAGTCGGCCGACTGAATGTGATCGACTGAACCAATCACACGACTGAGATCCAATCACCTGAATGAAAAGAGCGAATGGGTCCAGTCGCCCGATTGAAACTAGATTCAGTATAAATAGTGACATAGTCGATCGCATTCACTCATCACCCCTCATTCACCCTAAAATCGCACAGCGTACCGTTACTCTGCCAAAATTTCCTCTGACCTAATTTGACTTCATATTTCAATATTCAGACGATCTCTGGTGTTTACACAGGTATAATGCGGTGCAATCTACCTAAATTTCAGTCGATCTGACCCATAAAAGCATGGAATTCAACCCTAACCAAGAACCGAGACTTGGTTGGACAAATAACCTAACAAAACTAAGTAAAATGTTGAAATCAAG
>BJCM01052885.1:2933-51404 GCA_018326385.1 Flaveria bidentis | reverse complement strand
TTTTATAACTTTTAAAGTATTCATCATTTCAACAATAATATATATATATTGTTTGAACAATTAATTAAGTGATTTAACCCACTATTTAAAGTCTATTTTATAAGAAATAAACTAAATATATTATTTGTCAAAAATATTTAATAAAAATATTGAAATATTTCATAAAATAAATTTACAGAAAATAATATGGTGTCTTAAAACTAAACAAGTTTATAAACTGATTTTTATAAATTTTAAAAAAAAATTGGATTTAAATTGATGGCCTAAAAGCCTTAAAACAAAAACATGAGGGTCCCCGGGTTCGAACCCGGGACCTCATGTTTAGGACACATACACCTTAACCATTAAACCAAGACCTCGGCCGCGGGTTATATTGGTTTGAAAGTTCTTATATGCGTAAATTAAGAGTTTCACCCAAACACATAAACCCTAATTCCAACTCAATTCAAATTGAAGCATAAGGTGTTGATGGTTACTGTAATTGACATGGGGCTTTTGCTCTCCGTGTCAAATCGAGTGTGTGTATGTGATTAATTACCCGAATGATGAAGAATGGAGGATGAACAGAACGAAGAACAGACGCGGCCTTGTCGAAGCCGGTTCAAGGTGTAAATGTGGATAATAATCCAATTCGTTTGACAGGAATCTTCCAAGGGTCACAGTGATCGAAAGCCCTATATTAATTCCTGTTTAATTTGCTCAGAAGGTGGACTTCGATTACGATGCAGTTTGCAGCAAAGGAGAGAATCGAAGGTGATGTTCGTGGTTGTTTCAGGTGAAATTGGAATCGATAATCGTTTAAGAATATCTTAACGTTAATTTTGGTTCAATTAATTAGATTATTATTAGAATTTAAGGGTCGATCGGTTATGGAAATAAAGATTTCGGTTTATTCAACCGAATGGTGTTTGTAACCGTTGATTAAACGAAATTAAAGTTGTATTCAAGTTCGAAATGGTCTCGCGAAGTGATTGGAACGTTTTGAGGTTAGAAAAAAGGGCCAATTTCGAGTGTTAGGGGGTGGCTGGAGAGTCGTCGGACCCCCTTGGCCGGCGGTCGACGAGAAGAAGGGGAAAAAGATTTGGGTTTTTCAAACTTACACTTTTAGTCCTTGTAGTTTCTTATCCTTATTATTTATGCCTAAACATCCATTTAAAGTTTATAAAATGACATTAAAGCCCCACTGACTTATTAAATTCAAGTTTTTAAACATTTCTAAGTTTAATAAACTTTTACAAATTATTATTACTAATAACAACATTGTTATTATTATTATTCTTGTTAATATTGTTATTATTAGTATGATTATTGTAATTTGGTATTATTAGAAACATTAATTATTTATTAAGTAAGTATTTAACACCATAAGCTTTCAAGTTAAAGAATTAAAACAACTAAGGCAAAGGCATAAAATGGCCCATAAATTTCACATATGGCAACAATAGTCCTTCAAGAATTAACAAAACTAACTTCCAATTCTGAGGCTTCAGAAGACTTCATATTTGGCTTCGAAAGATATTGGTCTTGGTTTCGGAAGATTTCACACTTAGAATATTTATGTTGCATGTATGAAACTTCCTAAGCATTCTTCTTCATAGCACTTGTGCAGCATGCAGGATAGACTTTGGATGTTTAGGTTGAATCAGCCTTTTCATTAATCTCTACAACTGCCAACCTAAATGTGCTCGGTCGAGCAGCGATCATGTGCCTACGGATATCCGCCGGCAAACCCTGAACATACCTCTTGATTTATCGTGACAAGGGTGTCACTTGCTCTAGCACCAGACGTGCCATCTCATTGAATTTGGTGGTGTATTGTTGATGCGTCATCGTTCCCGCCTCCAGCTGCAAGAATTCTCTTTCCACCTTGTCCGTTTCCCTGTGAGGACAGGACTCCTCGATCACCAACTTTTTCAGCTCAGGCCATCTCATTCTCCCGATAGCCCGACTACCCTCAGCTTAGACAATATTGTCCCACCAACATAAAGTTGAGTCCACGAAAGAATGGGCAGCAAACTTCACCTTTTGATCCTCCCGACACTCACTGATTTTTAAAACAACTTCCATTTCTCTCCCCCACCGGTGAGCAGCAGCGGCAGTGCCATTACCGTCGAAAGTAGGGGGCTTGCATCGTTGAAATGCCCCGTAGTTACAGCCTCGTGCCGCCTCCGGCATAGGCTCTTCTTCTTCCTCCTCTTCTTCGTCATCGGAGGGGACTGTTTCAGTCTCGGGTTGTCTCCTTTCGCCCGTAGGTCTACTTCTTTCCTTCCTTTCCCCCTCCCGTACCGCTTTAATCACTTCAGTCACTACATACGGTAAAATTGTCTGCATGACCTGATGGACTTCTTCAACAACAGCCTCCTTTACCGAGGCTCTCAGATTGGCACTCTCATCACTGCCCTCCAGATGAGGGGTCTCGGGTTCTTCATGAACCACCATTTTCACTCTGGGTCTTCCCCTCTTGGGTCGCGGTTCAGCACCACGACCTCCACCACGTGAAGCTTTAGAAGATCTACCACAGGCCATCCTCACACACATAGAATAATTTAAACACCAACATGGTCATTCAAGGGAACAACTCAGTTCATGTCAAGTATAGTAAGTCCATAATTACAGTGGGCAGTTGTGATTAACCACTTACTTTACTCTTCATACCCCAAGCATTACCTGTCCTGACTACATTAGTATTTAAATCTCCAAACAACACATAACCATATAACATGCGCACATAATACCGGTTAACATTATGAAAATACCTGATGGCACGCAGCTACTCAGACTGCCATCCCTACCCTTACCGTCCCATTTTCAGTTTAAGTTAAGGTTTGTTTTGAAAATTTACCCGTTTCACTTAAACTTTGGCTCTGATACCAACTTGTAAGGCCCCGTTCTCGAGATGCTTACAGCTAGCCGATCATCGCACATAAAACATATATTTACATTTATACTTCATAAAGCATCGCAGTGGAACATTAACACACTCATTTCATTATAATCACTTTTGCAAAATAATACATTGTTGATTGGTTACAAAATACAATTGTTTGCATTACATCACAAAAACGTCATATTTCTATTAAATGGATGCCATCCAAAAATATCAAGTAGCTGCCTCGTGCCATCCTCAGCAATGCTCACCTGCCAACCGAAAAATGCATAAAAAGTCAGCGTTGGTTAGTGAGTTCTAGTTTTATAATAAAACATACTTTTCTTTCATTTAAACCGTTCTTTACTTTCATGAGATCATACATCATAGGTACCCATAGATAATAGTTATTATCTTCATCATCGTTCATTTCGTACTTTTATTATCTTCTCGTTTTCATCTAGAACCTGTCATGTGCTTAACCCCCCTCTAGAGCACCAAACAATTCATCTAGGGTTAAGCGACAAGGACCCCATACGTCTGATCAATCACAAAGATTGAACCCCTACGTGCATCCTCATGGGGTATATAACCAGCACACAGTTGAGCTAACAACCCCTCATTGGGTGTGAACCTCCATACATTTGCTTAATCACATGGATTAAGCCCCAGTGTGCATCCTCATGGGGTAGCTAACCCGCACATAGTTGAGCTAACACTCCGCATTGAGTGTGAACCTCCATACATTTGCTTGCAAGACTTTCTTACATTCTTTTATTCATTAATGCATTCATTCTTCATTTCGTTCCTCTTTTCATTATCTTTCACTTTACGTTACATAATACTTTCATTTTATTCATTAACATTCAACATCAAGCCAAGGGAAAAATATCATACATAATAATAAGGAACATCAACATAATAGTCAACACCATCATACAGGGCATCATACATACATAAAACACATCATGCATAGTCATACAATCATCATACATCATGCCCATCACGTCATCTATGACCTCAAAAGTCAACTTAGACAGCCCCGGGAACCTCCCAAGTCAAGGCCTACATGTCATCTTTTCCCCAGAAAGTCAGAAAAACATTCTAAGTGTTCATCCACATTTTCCTTTTTATTCACCTGCATTTGCTATAGTGCATCCGCATTTGCTACATTTTATCCACATTTGTTATAGTTCATCCGCATTCGCTATAGTTCATCCGCACTTGCCATAGTTCATCCGCATTTGTCATCCGCATTTCCCATACTTAGACTTGCTCATCTGCATTTCCATCCGCATTTCCCATACTTAGTCAATGCTTATCCGCATTGACTTTCATCCGCATTTCCCATACTTAGTCAATGCTCATTCGCATTTCCCATACTTAGTCAATGCTCATCCGCATTGACTTTCATCCGCATTTCCCATACTTAGTCAATGCTCATCCGCATTGACTTTCTTAGCAGTTAATACTCATCCGCATTAACTGTTCATCCGTATTTCTTCCTATTACTTATCCACATTTGCTTCTGCATACTTAGGCAGATTCTAATCTTAAACATATGAGCCCTAATCATCAGATTTCCATTCCCAATCACTGACCAACATGTTCAGAGCCTAGTTCTTACCTTCTAAGCCTTAGAGACACTACCATACATTATCAAGCATGACCATAGTCACACATCACATCATAACACCAACATACACACAATCAAACATACGGGCCCGAAACCCAGTTTTATGAAAACATACATTCATGCATTTCCAGCCCTAAAATCAGTTAAAACATGTAAAAGAGTGGTTCTAGAACTCACCTTTGCAGCTCTTGAGTAGGGCTTCTTCCAAACTCGTTTGCAAATTGAATTCAATCGCCTAGAAACCCACTAAGAACATACCCGAACACATGCAAACATACATAGGCATAAACCCGATGACATAACTGGTTAAGAACACCATAAAAACATGAATTCTTACCTTGAATTCAAATTCTTTCTTGTTATTCCTTCAAAATCGAGAGTTCTCTGTTCTCTTCCCTTCTCTCTCTAAAATATCCGAAAATTTTGTGTGTAGAAAGGGTGATGGGCGGCCATGCCACCTTTACCACCAATTTTTCAAACATTTTGTCCTTTTGGACATTTTTACCCCTAGACTTGGGTTTTATTTATTTTCCTTCTTTTTACTTCGCTTTATTCTTTCTTTTCTTGTCTTTAAAATAATCGGGCGTTACATACACCATAAAAAGAAGTGTTTTTTAATCATTAAAAAAACTAAATTTTGATACACAAAAAACAAAGTTTCTTTTCATGTTATTTCAACTCATTGTGTAACATTTGTCAGCTCATGTGTAATATCAGATCATTATGTAATATTAACCAGATCATTATGGCTAGTGTGACCATTTTCTTATGCATTGTGTTTTTTGTTAAAAGATGATTTTCTAATAACATAATGTTAGAAAAATGTATTTTTTATATTTTTCAGTCCATTGTGTAATACCAATCAGGTCATTGTGTAATCCTAATCAATCATTTCATTATGTCTATTGTCAATCATTAAGTCTAGTGCTAGTCATTGTGTTGTTAACCATTATAATTTTTTTTAATGATTTTCAAATAACACAATGTTAAAAATATACTTTTTTACATTTTTATTCAGTTCATTGTGTAATCCTAATTAGGTCATTGTGTAATCCTCGTCATATAGCTCATTATGTCTATTGCTAATCATCAAGTACAATGCTGGTAATTATGTTACCCATTATGCCTAATGTTAACCATAATGTTATGCATTGTGTTTTTTAAAATGATGATTTTCGAATAACACAATAATAAGAAATATATTTTTTTATGTATCAAGTTCATTGTGTATTTCTTATTAGGTAATTGTGTAATCCGGTTCAGATATTACACAATGACCTGACGAAATTACACAATGAGTTAAAAAAACTCTTTTTTTATATCAACACTATACGTGTTTTAAGATAAAAAATATTCGTTTTTATGGTGTAATTTTTTTAAATAATAATGTCGTTCGTGAAAGTTATGAATATTTTTACAAAAAAAAGATGGAACTTGAGAAGGTGGAGAATTACCAATTTTGTACCCAACCTAATTTTGATCAAAATGACATGTTTTAACATTTTAATCTTTTTTACACATTGTACTTTTAAAAGACTTTGTATTTAAACATTTCTCTTATATTTATACATATTATATCAATTAACCTAATAACGAAAATTAGCACTAAGCCTTAAAGTGAAATCCTAAGTCGAATTTGACCCCACTGTTACCCTTAATCGATCATATCCCACACTCACGTATTGTTCTTTGCAAAATGTTCATCACCTCATCGGCTACAACCTTAGCCTTATCGCTAGCCATAACGTATTTTATCGTTCACAAAAATTATTATGTTATAAAATGTGTCTGCTTTTTAAGTTAATTAAACCTAAAACTTAATATTATCATTGTCTCTCATTGCTATATAAATCAAATAATACACTAGATAATTGAGATGTACAAATTGTGTGCTCGCTCAACGCTTGATTAAAAAATTAACGCTTGAAAGATGCTCGTTTGATTTCGGCTCGATTCGGTCCTGAAAACAACCAAGCACAAGCAAAGGTCCACTTGACTCATGAACAACCCTACTCGTCACATGCAACATTGTTAAACTAATTTTATTCTTATAGTTGTGACTTTTCTAACTAGTTGTGTTTTGGGGTTAGTCAGGTTTAAAGAGTTATAATTAGTTTGGATAGTTGATGTCACGTCCTAGGAATAATCACTCGATTACTAGGGGTGGTTTCAAATTATTAAAAAAAAAGTAGAAAATAATCTCTTGTTTAGGTTTTATATTTTAGGGTCCCTCAATTTTTTTATTTTTATGTTAGATTGTACATTATTTTTCTTATCATTTGAATCTTGTTTTATGGTTTTTTGTCCTGTCAATATGTAATAATGATTTAGGATAATGATTTTTTTTTATCATTTTATCATTGTGATTTATTTGATGTTTCATAAATTGAATCTCAATAGATTATTTAGGTTTTCCGTTTAAATTATAGTTTTAACAATGATATCAAATAATCATTATATCTAATAAAAAAAATTATAAACTAAAACTCACACTAACACTAATATGTGTGATAGTGCGCGTTTTAGAAATCATAAATGCACGTCTTTATTGTATTTTTATGTATTAAGAAATTAAGAGAAAAAATATGTTTTATGAAAATAGCCTGAGTTTTAGAATTTGATTTATACAACCAAAAAAGTTGAGTTGGCTCTGCACAAAACAAGTTATTATGAATTTGTATCACATAATCATAAACGCTCATATCTATTGTGGAATCATAATTAATTGTACACTTTATATTAATATAATATTTATAAGTAAAATAAAATTGCATAACTTAGTTATTGATGTTATTGATTATTATAAGGTATGTCGACAAATTTGTTAGACTTATATGTTAGATTCTTTAAAAATGAGTAAAATCAAAATCAAAATACGCCAATCAGTTTGTAACAAGAATTATTTTTTTGTTTCGCTTAGAGCCCCCAAAATAGCGGGGTCGCCCCTGAAATCATCACTGAAATACATTTTCACATTTTGTAACCACTTTAAAATTAATTTAAGTTATATGTATAAGCGCACATCCCTCGATGATGCTTCAGTTTACTTCACCTGAAATTTTCATATTAACCCTCATTTTCTCTTAATAATTAAAATATTAAAAAAAACAATATAAATAAGACAACTTGTTTAGATTCAAAAGATGTTTTAGAGTATTCGTTTTTAGAAGTACGCTCGCTGAAGAGCTTCCCCCAGATGATGATTAGTGTTCAACCTAACATCTTAGATATTCCCGATCGCGCACAACTTTGTCAACACATTTTCTTACCTTTAGTTTGTCAAATAGAATGTTGTAGCTTTCGTCTTTTCTTTTTCCTTTGTCTTGCTCCAGTCGATTAGGCATTGTGATTAGTCAAGAAACTCATCGGTTTTTTTTTTGAGTTTCACGAAATATCGTCCATCAAAGCCGCTAGTTGGGGTCCCCTAGTTGACACTTGTGTTAATTTTTGAAGTAAAGTTAGGGGTTTATAACCCAAGATTGGATTTATAATTTATAATTTATATTGTGAAATTTTTATTTTTAAATGTTTAAATACATGAATATGCATTTAGTAACTCAACTATGTGTTCAATTTAGTGAATTAATAACTTAATCATAACGCATAATAAAATATGCAAGTCACATAAGTTAGATATTAGAACGTCAATACAATTTTAACATGGATTAATGTTTTATATAAAAAGGTAGTTGTGTTAACCTTGTTTTAATCTATAGAAATTAATACTACTAAAACACTTTGTGATGATTTTAGATGAATATATCATTTTGGCGTAGAATAAACATATAACTTATATACTTACGTATTAACAAAAACATATTCTATTATATGAGATGCGCGCATCATACGTGTTAAAAACATTTAATGCATTATGGTTTTTAACACAACAAATCGATAAAACTAAGACGTATTTAAAAAGACTTTGACCACCAAGTGGCAATGAGTTGTCTATGATGATTGAATGGGACAAGTTCAGTAGTTCACTCATCTAATCATAATATATAAGCTTAGGTAACGATTATATGTAACACGATAATATAAAATACTTCACTCCAAATCTTATAAAAACATAAAATGTATTTTCGATGTTACATTTATCATCTTCCCTTAATATTAAATTCTTTCATCCATTGTCACTGATGATCGACACATGGCGGCGGCGGCGGCTTTTTTAAGTCCACCTGTGTCGCTACTCACTAGCACCTTCCATCGTTACGAATCGAACCCATATCATAATTTATCGTCAATCACAAACCCTTTTTCTTATTTATCTTGAAGATCAATCAAACGTCTTGAGGTTTAATTTGATCAAATCAAGCTGTTCATGGTTGAATTTCAGTTTTTCAAGTCAACCCGTTCGTCTTCTTTCCCAATTGTTGTCAAAGGTGGAATCTTTGATTCGGATTTGGTAATTGTTCCGTTGATTCAACATTTGTTCATACATTTTTTGTATTGAAGAGTGCGGGAAGTGATAATTTCACGCACAATTAGTGTTATCTTCTTGAGAAAATTATAGTAGCTAGTGTTTAATTTCACTGAAATTGGATTATTGACTCTGAAATGTGTTGTAATTGATGACAATTGACTAATTGGTGTTTGCGGCTTGATTCTGGTGTTGATTACTGATTTCGAACGATAATCTATAGTAATTAGTGTTTATCGGTTGATTCTATTGCTGATTATTAACTCTCCCTGATGGCCTGATGATATTATAAAAATTAGTGTTTGATTTAATCGAAATTGGATTATTGGCCCTGAAATGTGTTGTAATTTAGGGTAATTAAGTGTTCACCTATTGAATCTAGTGTTAGATTATTGATTTTAATGATAATTTATGGTAATGTGTGTTTAGCTGTTGATTCTAGTGCTGATTATTAGTGTTTTATTTCATGGAAATTGGATTATTAACTCTGAAATGTGTTGTAATTTATGGTGATTAGTTTTTATCTATTGATTCTAGTGCAGATTATTGATTTGGGTCAGGTTGGTTTGATTTAAACTAGTGTAAATCAAGAGGGGTAGGTTGTTGTTCCATATGCTTTTAGTGTGTGTGGATTTGAGTTTTGAAGGCTGAAAGCGGTTGATTGAAGATAGTTCATCGCATGATGGATGTTTCTCAAGGGGGTTCGAATTCATCGCCACCATTCCTCACGAAAACATACGAAATGGTGGATGATCCTTTGACAGATCTTATTGTTTCTTGGAGTCATATGGGGACTAGTTTTGTTGTTTGGAATCCACCTGTATTTGCTGCTGAATTGCTTCCAAAGTACTTCAAACACAATAACTTCTCTAGTTTTGTTCGGCAGCTTAATACATATGTAAGCATGTTCTTTAATTTGTTTTTATCTTTTGTTTTATTTTATATCAGGGGTGTTTGTCAGAAAGTGATTATGTGATATGGGTCATGGGATAATTAGAATAAGCTAATCAATTGTACACAACACGTTTGTAGGAAATAATGTGATTAGTGTCTGGTTGTGCTTCTGATGTTTGAACTAGATATAATGTTCAGTTGTTTGATTGTTTGGGAAAATGATCAATAATCAGATAACAACCTTTAAAAGCAATGCCAATTGCCAAACAATCCCTAAGAATCGTGATCAAATAATTGGATAATCGGGCATCTCAACAGTTGATTTTGTTACATCAAATAATCAAATAAGGACCTTCAAAAGGCAGTGTCAAATTCCCCCTAACTAATCAGATATAACCAGTTCTGGCCAATCGCTCAAAACTGATTATTGTGATTTTAAGTCACTGTGACCATTTTAAACAAACACCTCTTTAGTGTGTTTCATGCATATGCCTTGGTTGTGCATTCTTTTCGGAATATCCAAATATTTCAAACAGGGCTGGACCATATAATCATTAAATAACCTACACCTAATGTTTAAGATAATAATATGTAGTAGTTTAACAGAGATTGAAATTGAAATGCATATCAGATGTTTCTTTAAATACGGAACCTTATTAACATACTTATATAACAGTATATTAACATGAAGTTTCTTGCTCTTATCTTGACGCTTCATATTCCACCTACATTTTAAATGAAAATTATTAAATTATCAGCTAGGTTTGAAGGGGTTTAAGTGTTTTGACTATACTAAACTCGACCAGTTTTGACTGTAATGAAAAACGACCCATTTTAACTGTATTGAAAAATGATCTGTTTTGACTTTTGACTGTCATTCAGCCGGCTCACATAATACATCTTGCCACCTCTACTCGATGTTATATATAATGTGGTGCCGCTAATGTTGGTTTCATGGTTCAGTTAACTTTACATATTGAGGTTGTTTTATGTTTTTGTCATTAATGGAGCAGATTAGATTTTCATTTTTTAGTTCTTTTACACTCAAATTACTTTGTTATGTAATACAATCTAACTGAAATTGTATTTTTATAGGGATTTAAAAAGATAGATCCTGACCAATGGGAGTTCGCCAACGAGGAATTCATAAAAGGTCAAAGACACCTTCTGAAGAAAATCCACAGGCGAAAACCAATCCATAGCCACTCAACGCCTCCGCAAGGGACTTCTTCAAGCCCGTTATCTCCTTCAGAAAAAAAGGAATACGAAGATGAAATCAAGAAACTAAAACATGAAACAAATTCCCTTCGGTTTCAGTTACAAACCCACAGGCAAGAAAATCAAGAAACAGAACATAAATCAACTTTTTTACGTGAAAGATTACACAACATACAGTTAAAGCAGAAGAAAATAATGTCATTTCTTGCTCAATTACTAGATGAACCGAGAATTTCTTCCTCACAAGTTCAACATACGGAAACAAACAGCAAAAAGAGAAGATTATTGATACCTACCTACTTACACAATGAAGCCAATGCAGAAGAAACCGAAAATTCAGAAATTCACGAGTTGATAAACAAACTTGATTCATCTTTGAAGTTTTGGGTGGATTTTGTGAATGATGTTAAAACATCAAGTTTGACCCAAGAACAATTTGACTCAAAACAGGATCATGCTAGCAGCCCTACTGTTTCATTGATTAACATCAATCAAGATTCTTGGGTGAAAACCAAAGCTTCAGGGATTGATGTGAACGCAGCGCCTGCTGGCGGTGGTGGTGGTGATGGCAGTGGTAGAGCAGCGGCACTGACAGTGAAAACAGGTGCGAACGATGTTTTCTGGGAACAGTTCTTGACAGAATCGCCTGGCGGTGATGACACGCAGGAAGTTCAGTCTGTGAGACGAGATGTAATTAAATCTTTGTGGGGTACAAATAATCCTTCTGGTAAGCTTGACGTACGATGACTGTAGATCTTGAATCTCATGAGTGTTTCTGTTTTGAACTCACGTCTTGTAAGTTGTAACAGTTGTTAAATATTAGTTACTCGTTTAAGCATTGTATCGCGTTTGTATAGTGTTTTTTGGTTTTCCTTATGGGTTTTTCAATATAAACCATAAACTAACACAGACGGCCCTATGATAGTTGTATGGTTTTATACCGAACAATGAACATCACTAAATTCATTCATAATCCATATAAAGTCACCACCACCATTGCTGCAGCTTTATCAGATTACATTAGACTAGGAATATCATCATCGTTACCATTGTTATCAACATTGGTAGAAAACAGATCTTTACAAAGCTCCCTGTAAAACCTACACACCAAGTTAATGAACACAGGACTCTTTAGGTTCTTCCAGTTGTAAAGAAGCTCTTCCACATCCACCAAGTCCTTTGTTTTCCCTTCTTCTGCTATTATCTTCACCAAATAACTCTCAAACATGCGGAAATCGTCTTCAGCGGCATCATCTTCGACCATTGCTACAAAAAAAAAAATTAAAATCATCACGTTTAAGCGAATGGGTAGAACTAGTAAGGAACTGTGATCAAGTTGTAAACTTGAAAAAATGATTTTTGAGATGTAGCAGGAAGTGTGAAAGAGTTAGGTTGTTTGAGTTTTTTAAGAGTAGGGGTGCTATAAAATTCCACTGAAACCAATGGTGATATAACTGCCTAAATCGAAGTCTGCCGGTTTAAGATTTGTATGGTTCGATCCATTATTCAGTTTTGACGGTTTGATGGTCTAATGATCCGGCCGAAGATTGGAACTTTAAACCGCCTGTTATTGAGACTTTTTTATTAATATTGTTAAATATACAATATTAATGATTTATCTTATCCTTTTTAATTAATACACGCTTTGTTCCCGAAAAATAAAGTTTCAAATCGATCGTCAAAATACTAAAATCGGGTTGTTTGAGTAATCTTGACTGAGAACACCCTTGTTTAAGAGTATTGTTTTAACCGAGTTTTGCATATTTAATGTGAGAACATCTAAAACAAGGTTATTAGGACACGTTTTTGAAACAAGCATGGCTTTGAGTCTCTAATGTGACAAACCTAACATGAACTTTGTCGGTTTAGTCTAACCACATAACCACTTTCGGTTAACACGTTTAGCTAAACAGATCTTGATCATTTCTACTACATTTAATAGATTGATAAGTTTAACCTGCTAACTCTATAAGTTAAAAAAAGGGTTGTGTGTATATATAACTAGGTTAGTAACCCGTGTATTACACGGCTTGAATAAATAATATAATAAATAATTAGTAATAAAGATTTATGAATTATAAAACTATATTTGAAGATAAAATATAATTATAGTTGCATATGAATAGTTATTTCAAGTAAATAAACAATAGATAGGTTATAAATAAATAGATAGGTTATAGATAAATAGATATATAGATAAATAGATAGTCTAGAAACTCATTTACTAAACGGATTATAGTTAATCTTAAACACGAAAAGTTACAGTACGATATTTTAATATAAGATATGCATAAAATTATATATACGTACTATTTAAAGAGATAAAACAATTATACTATTTTTAACTCTTTTATCTAAATAGTTTTATTTTTAATATTTGTTTTTATAATTATTTAAAAAAAAGAATGATATAAAATATTTTATTTCAAAAGATTCAATATTTTAGAAAAGATATGAATTTTAATTTTCTTAATAAAATTTATATTAAAAACATAGTTTGATTTTAAGAAAATGTAGATATGAGAAAAAAAAATATATCAATTGATCAAATTAATTTTTATGAAGAGAGAGAAATTGTTTGAGTGTTTAAATTACTTTAATATTATTTTGGTGGGAAAATAAATTAAGGATGTTTAAAAAAATGACAAGTGATAAAAAAAATAGTTTAAAAAGATTACAAATGACAAATTATATTCTTTTATTAATAATTATAGATTATAGATTAATTAACTTATTAGGTATTTTATGCCCAAACTTAGTAGAATGAGATGTACAATATTATAGATTATAGTCATATGTAATTTATTTAGTGTTATAAAGTTGGAATATTATTATAATATTGATTTGTAAAAAAATGAAATAAGATAAAGATTTCAGTTAAACAAGTCATGTTCTTGTCAACTTGCGAAAACTCTTTTTGTATTCGTCATAGGTCTACACGAATACACAATTTTCATGTTTGTGTCATGTTAAGTGCATATCAGTTCGACCTGCTAACGCACAATCACGACCACCAAATACTATTCTAAGCACTTCTATATATGTAATGTACATAAAAAGGTGTAGAATTAATGGTTTTGTTGTAGTTCATGTTTTCCATACCATCTCTTGCCATCTTGATGCATGCCGGGGTAAGAGGCGATGGGCATGGTGCTTTCTGCAGGTACCCTGCATCTGAAAATCTCTTGAGCTCCATGACCCGATCCATGTCTTTCTCCGTTTTTAATGACCCCAAAAACGACGTTAAACAACAGAAATGGCGCGCATTGGTAGATGTTGTTGTGGCTTTTATTCTTTGAGAATGATTTATTGTAAAGGTTGGTTTTTTGAATTTGAATAGGCAAATGAAGCTTTGCATGGGTTGGTAATGAGTTTCTTGCATGTGAAGGTAGTAGAAGGTTTTGGTGGTCATGTTTGTAGGTAGGTTGCTTGTGTGCAAAGCAATGTGAAACTATGAAAGAATGATAATATGATGGATGGAGATCTTGAGAACTTGTTAAATATTGGAAAGTTTGTGTTACAGGTTAATTAGTGGAGAATATTTTTGTTGACTAGATGTTAGTGGGTAGATATATGTGAGTGGGTCTCACATCTTTGTTTCAACAAACCATGAACTAAATATATAGGAAACAAATATTTTGTTTTATTTAAACTAAGTTTTTTTCTTGAATGTTATATTTAATGAAATACTTTTTTAATTAACTTTTTTTTCAATTTTATTTTATATTGTATGGATTATGAGTGCTCATTGACATGACTGAAGTAACTCAAAAAATAAATAGTTGCTATAGTAAGATTAACCTGTGGATTTGAAATCAACGCTTATATATCCGGTATCGCCCATAATTCACAAGAACATTTTGTAGTCTTAGTAAAGGGGGGAGTGGAGGGTTAAGGATTTACCCGGTGTGAAATATCATATTGTTCGAGGGACCCTAGATGTTGTCAGAGTAATTAAAGGATCGTCAACAATGACATTCTAGTGCATTGTAGATTCTTATCTAAGACTTGTATCATTTAATAATACCATGTGAATCGTTAGAAACATGTGAAGTATATGGCTAACTTAATAACGAAAGTATTGTACGGGGACTGGAGCAAGCTACCATGAGACAAAACATCTTTCTAAAGAGATCCCAAATAGATTTATGGTTTAAAATACTAAATTTTGACAGCTTAAATTAATTATAGAACTTCATACATTATCTACCATTGGAGCTGAAGTTGGTATAAGGATATGGATTTTTTTAATCTACTTGGTGTGTGAAGACAAATGAAATAAATGGTTGTATTCATGATGGGTTTTTTTGGAGAAATATATAGATGAAAGTTAGAATACAAGTCTATTTATCACGTGAAGTGTACAAAGCTATCATAGAAAAATGAATGTTACGATATGACTGTCACGCAAGGGTGGCGCAGGCAAGAGGTTTTTTCGTATGATAACTCCGTCTCTACGTAGCAGTGACGAAGCTTGAATACTCCTGTAGTGAGGACGGGGATGAAATTAACTTTTTTAGAGAGGATGAAGTCGAGTTTTATATAAAAAGTTACACTATCAGGCCAAAAATTTACACTATTGGACCAAAAATTTACACTATCGGACTAAAGTTTAACACCACCGACGAAAAAAGGGGGCGATGCATACATGCATGCATGCACACAAATATACACATACATACACATACACACATACATACACACATACACACATACATACACATACACACATACACACATACACACATACACACATACATACATACACACATACATACATACACATATACATACACACATACACAAATGCACACACATACACACACACAAATACACACACACAAATACACACACACATACACACATACATACACTTACACACACATACACACACACGTATACACACACACGCATACACACACATACACACACATACACACGCATGCACGCATACACACATACACACATACACATAGACACACACACACACGCATACACACATACACATACACACACACACATACACACACACATACACACACACATACACACACATACACACACACACATACACACATACAACCACGCATACACGCCACACATACACATACACACACACATACACATATACACACACACATACACACACACGTATATAAACGAACAATATCATTTTTTTAACATAAGATATGATTGACATTACGTGTGAGTGATAAACGAACAATATCATTTTTTAACTTTTTTTCAATTTTTTGTTTTTTCAATAAAAGTTAGTTCTTAAATAAATTATTTCAAAACAAATCATTTTAAAAAAAATTTCATTTATAATAATTTTATTATTATAACTTTGAAATTTAATTACTTTTGTTTCATAAGAAATTTATTTTTAAAAGCCACATGCTTTAAATATATTGTATTTTTTAAAAGCTTGATATTTTTTGAAAAAAATTATTATTTTATAAAAAAATAATTCTTTATGAATTATATTTTTAGAAAGATCTCTTTTTAAATAATATCATTTGTATATATGAAAATAATTAAATAATATCAATTGTAGTTAATATAATATTTATTTAGGAGAGGGAATCGGGAAAATAAAATTTAATAGTCGTAAAACTGTGACAAGTGACATACAAAAATATTTTTTATTAATATTAATAATAGTAATAGATTAATAGATATTTTTAGGTGAAACTAGTATTAAGCCCCGCGTTGCAGCGGGGTACGTAAAACCGTATCAACTAACACCAATAACACACCACCGCCAGTGACCACCTACACTGAAAAAACTCATTAAAAGATAAATAAAAAACGAAAAAATATAAACGAACGGAAAGTAGACATAAAAACGTTGAGCCACATATGCGAAACGTAAAACACATAAAACAAAAAGTCTCTCTAGGACCAGTTCGTTGCAACGGTGCAGTTAAACGGGAAAAAATAAGTTTAAAAACGTTAAACCACAAACGAACGTTGCGATGTGTTAACTTATAAATTTTATGCTGAAACGTAAAATGGTAAATTTGTAAGAATATAAAAATTATAGGACACCAAAGTTGAAAGTAAAAAATGTTGAAATTAAATTGTAAAATATGTAAAAGTATTTTTTTTTTAAAGTTAAAGATTAAAAAAGAAAAAAAAGGTAAAAGTTAGGTGAAACCTAACTAAACAGAATATACAACTCATAATGTATAGTTAACTTGATAATTAGTATATATTAAATTAATAAATAAATTTGTTACGTTTTTAAAATTTAACCAAAAACTAATAACATCACACTGAAACAATATTAAAGTCCCAAATATTTCAACTTTATGCCACCCTTTTTGATATTATTGGTCGCATGAGTTAATTTTGTTGTTTCAAAACTATGTACCAAAGCATTGATGTATGCTACATTGCTACTAGCAGATCCTTTTAAGGGCAATAACACCAACCCTTTTAAATGGCTTTGAAAAAAAACTTTGACCACTTTGACCATGGTCAACAAATCAATAACCATCATAATCTCATTCATCAACTCCAAAACTTCTGATAATCCATGTAAACATGGTGTAGAACATCATTGTAGCTGCTAATCAGCAATAAGATCCCACTACAAACAACAAATAAACACTTAATAAAATAGACGAAGATCGATACATTGGATAAATAATCAGACTCTTGGTTTGAGTTGACCCTCGTTGGCTAGCTTGAAAACCTGGGCTTGAGCTGTTGCGACCTCATTCGAGGCGAGTGCAGCCACAAAACTGTCTATGACATGGCTTGTTGTGTAAGGGAAGTTCTTGTTAACCATGGAGTTTAGCAAAGAAGCAGTTCCTTCACGGTAAAGTGCACCAATGCCATCGGTTCTGGTGTTTGAAAGTGCTTCGTGAAAGCTCATGTTTGGCCCGAACCCTGGAAGGCCGCCTAGTCCCATGCCTCGACCGAATGTGGTGCGCCACCAGTTAAATAGATCCGAGATCAAATGTGGATGTCTCCTCCAAAAGCTGTACAATGAATGATCTATAACATTAGATATCATAAAAAATTAAATACTATACTTCAATTTCAGGTGTAAAACATTAATTTTTTCAGTGTAAATCATTAAATTATAGTTACCTGAAACATTGTTTTCACGACCAACTAAACTAGTTGATCGGACTATAAAAAGGCGTTTTAACTGTTTGTTTAGTCTATTTAATATGTTTTTATTTGATCAGATGAACCAGACAGTCAAACCAAAATTTGAGTATTTTTCTTTCAAATTCTTATTTAGTTATTAATTCAATACTACAAACGTCATACTTTACATGTGTATGTATACACATCATTTAAAATTTAAAATTTTAAATATTTATGATGACATCAGAATTTAAATCTTGTCCAACCAATAAACCAATAAAAACCGGTTTAATGTCTAGTTTGTTTCTAAAAACATTAATTTGAACGGACTTACTCGCATGTGCCGCCAATGAGGGGTATATTAGGAAAACCCGGAGGCGTTGGGACCGTGGTACCGGCACCAGGAGTGGTTTTCAACGGTGGAGTGGTGGGCTTGGGGCGTGACTGTGGGTCGGTGGGAGGAGCGGTGGACGGTTCTGGGGTGGCGGACGGTGGTGTGACGATGGGTGTGTAAGGCGGAGGGGAGAAGTGATACGGAGGTCTCGACGGTGCCACCACGGGCCCAACCGGAGGAGTTTTCGCCGGACCACCGCAGCTGCAACCACCGCCCGGCGGCGAAGGGCTGTTGTCATCCGTTGCAGGGGATGGTGGGTTGACAACAGGTGGTTCTACCGGTGGTGTAGGAGGACTGCCACCACCGCCACCGCCACCGCCACCGCCACCGCCGCCTCCGCCGCCGCCGGTGGGAGGTGGTGGAGTGGGATTGCCGTAGACACTTGGTGTTGGTGGTGGTGGTGGTGGTGTGCCGCAGTTAGTGGGTGGTTTATGGTCATGGTGGTGGTGGTGGTGCCCGTGGTGGTGAGACGGTGGTGTTTGATCAACGGGTGGAGTTGTGCTGCCGCCGGACGGTGGAGTGATCGCCGGAGTAGGTGGTGGATTTTGATATGAAACTGCAAAAAGACCACCGTAATTAATTAATAATCAACAAATGTGTATATCAGTTTTTATAAAAAAACACACACATAAATTCTAAAAGATTTATCATTTATCATACAAAATATGAACTTTTACCTGCGGGTGGATTGTTTGCATGAACTGGTGGTGGATTTGTAATTGCAAACAAAAGTTATTAGAAAAAAGTAAATCAAGATTCATAATAAATGCGTATATTGGTAAAAAAAACTATAAACATATCTCACAGGTGATTAAGAATTAACATATGGGTGCATTAAATTATAAAAAAACAGTTTTACACAATTCATCACTAAAAAACAAGATTTACACAATTCAT
Source organism: Flaveria bidentis (assembly GCA_018326385.1). Taxonomy (NCBI): domain Eukaryota; kingdom Viridiplantae; phylum Streptophyta; class Magnoliopsida; order Asterales; family Asteraceae; genus Flaveria; species Flaveria bidentis. The sequence goes on along the minus strand of BJCM01052885.1, from coordinate 31,972 downwards.
CATTAAAAAACAATTTTTACACAATTTATCACTTAAATAGGTATGTTAAACCGAGTTGTGTTTACGAATTGACAAATAGGACGTGACACAAATTTGAACCTAGAAATTAACATGTAATACACATAAACACGTGTGTATTTGTAAAATAACACAAACACTACTTGCTTGGCACGAAATTAATAGTTTATTAACTTCTTTCAAAATGATACTTTGAAATTACAAATTTATATATAATTAAGCTCTTTTAGCAGTCACATTTATACTATACCAATTTCTTATTTACACCTTTAAATTTTGGCATAAGGCAATAGCTTAATTTAATACATAAAACACGATATAAAAAATATTATATAAATTTATATAAACCCGTCACATACTCACGTTGACACAACCCCGACATGTTTAGCTAAACGTGTTAGCGGGTTGATCAACTCGAAACTAACCTGAACTCGTTCATACTAAATATACAAACATGCAAATTTCTTGTGAGATTCATGATGTGTGTTCGTGTTATGTTAAAAATTCACACCAACCTACAGGTGGATTATTTGCTTGCATTGGAGGTGGATTTTGATATGAAACTACAAACCAAATCCCACGAATCAAAAACCAACAAAAATGTGCATAAAATCATACAACAAAAACATAAATTCTACAAAATTATCATTCAAAAGTTACATATTTTTACCAACGGGGTATGGAGTATAGTAAAAGTAGAAGTTCTTTTCATCTTTAAAACTAGAAGCAGCAGCAGTCAAACCAGCAGCAAATACCCATAAAAGAAACAAGGTTTTTAGGGTTTTGATATTTGTCACCATTTTAGTTTCTGCAACTATTAAGAAATGGTGTGGAGTTAAAGGTGTTATGACTCAAGTCATATATATAGCAAAAAGAAAGGAGGGATGGCAGTATAGTAAATAAAAGCAAGGAGATGAGGTGTGTGGTTGGTTGATTCCATGATGTCTGCATTAAATATGCTATTAATTGCTCACTTCATGGGTCTTAAACAAGTTTAACCAATGGTTTTAGCCTTGTCTCAACTATAAATAAATAAATATATAAAAATAAATAAATAAAAACGTATAAATTTATATTTTAATAGTAACAATCCATTAATTAGTATTGACCTTTTTACTCATGATCTTCAAATTCTAATTAGGTTTGCTTTAGTTTTCATTTTTTCTGCTATATATAATTTGATATACTGACCATGTTTTATTGCCATTATGTAATTGGTGGGGAAATATAATAATAATATTATGTATGTTAACAGATGCTTAGAATAATGGTTTGGGTATTAAATTTCTGTCAAATATGTATGAAGAATAATTCTATTAAATTTGGTATTAATATTATGTAATTAATGTGGAAATATAATAAGGTTTTGTTTGATTGTAAAAAAATGCCCGGAATTATGATTTTTCTATTAAAGTTATATAAGTTGTAAATTGCAGTATTATATTAAAAGTTATTTTCAATAGTTGATTTTCAAAAAAGAAATACACCTAACCTACAGCTCGTAGTATTTAAAGTCATATTTTTTAAATTATAATCATATCACTTAACCATTAGAATGTGTAGTTATAATACTAAATACTTAAATGTTTGCTCTCCTCACACTTTATATGATTGGTCCGTCATGCTAAATTATTAGTCATATCTTTTTCACAAAGAATGTATGTTGAGTCACTTGCTAATTTAATATTCACAAAATTTACTATTAAGGTCAAATAAATATATCTAAAATTACCACCTTTAAATATTTCGCTATCTATAAATAATTAATGGTACGTGTGATGGGCATTATTAGGTTGTAAGTAACTCCAAAAATACGGAGAAATATATTAATTGGTCCTAAATGAGTATCATATTTCACATGAAGTTATGAATTTACTATAAAAGTCAAATTATATCTTCATATTACTAAAGGGCTATGATACAAAAGGAAATGTAAGTTTCTAGAGATTGCTTTTAAAAAATTAATAATGCGACAGAATTTACCTTTTTCCTATTTGGAGTATGACGTTTAAGATTAATATTTTAAGTTTCATATTGTGTTATGAAACAAAGGAGAGAACGTGAAGAAGAAAAATAATCGAATGGAATAGACTTAAAAATTATATAACTAATCTTAGATGTATATTATATTGTTACATTATCACTACCTAGCTTTACATTTGCTTTTTATGATCGAATTCTTCTTTATACAAAACGAAATTATTTACAACAATTTGAATAACCTGTTTTAAAAATTAAATTCATCGTTGGTAAAATCATTAATTAAAATTAAAGTATCTTTTTAAAATAAATAAAATATTTTATGTTTCTAAAATAAAATATTACATATTTTTGTTGATTTATCTAATTACTACACTTAAAACTAAAGTATAATGTACAAATCACTAAAACACACGAAAAATGTAAAAGCCACTAAATCACAACAAAGCAAATTGTAAAAATAAAGAAAGAACAAAAAGTAACCGGGCCCCGTTCGTTCCATTCGATGGTGCCCTTCACCAAGTGCGGTTCTTCATCCTTTTAAGCCCTCCGACAAAATCCTTCTCGCAAGTAGTGCCCCAGAAGCCAAGGGATGCCCTCCCTCAAATGTGTCCATTGTGGATGGCCTAAGGTCATCATATATGCACAATGATTACACATGAAATCTAGCTTTTCTTGTATTTAAATATATCACAAAGTCACCGGTGTTAGACCATTCTTTCTAATGAAATTTTAGTTTTTCTTAAGAAAAACATTAGTTAAATCACTTAGTTGTAACGAGTAAATAATGAAACTTTATGACGTCTATCTGACCAATAGTGTTGGTACTATCATTTTAAACTTTACGGTAGTTAATTTAAATATGGGTTACAAGTTATGAACAATTTCTAAAAGTGTTTGGCAAAAGGGTATGTTAATAGCTCCATATTCATAATGATGACATATTAAGTACAGAGTCAATTTAACAATGCAAGATTAGACATCTCTTATTCGATGTTTCTTTAAACTAGTGTTATTACCCAGACGGGCGTTGAGCGTCTTGGGACCACCACAAATCGGTGTGTAAAATTGAAATGTTCAACGTGTGGCTCAGAACTAATGGCAGTTTATGGTTGCACACCTAAAATGGTTGCCAAGCCAATGCAACCGGTACTAGTTTTCATGTATCATCATAGCCGCGCAACAACCAAAAGCAACAGCCTCAAATGAATACCATCATCATCGACATCAACAACCAAGAGTGCTCACAACAAGATAGAACAAAGGAAGATAAACAATCAAACGCAAAGAAATCAAACCCAGGTGACCAGCAATGACTAATACAAAAACAAAAACCATAATAAGCATACACAACATGGCTCAAATCTCATTAGCAAACCGATAAGGCTGCAACACGGGTTGCAAGTGAAAAACACCTCACTCGTCATCCAACGGTCCATATCACAACATCACAACCAAAGAAACATAAGCAATGAGAATCGAATCTCGAGCGATCTAGGATTTCAGAGCAAACCTACACATTCATCAGATCAACAACTTAGGGTTCATATCAGAAGCCCCAATCACTAGAAAACAACACAAAGTGAGGAAGCCATAGTTATATAGAAAAAACCCTAACAAAGGAAGAAACATAATGAAACCGAGGTTAAGAAACAACCACCATTAACATCAAATGATTGGAACCACAACATCATCCAAGTCGGTTAGCCACGTCAAAGACCCAACAACGGGACCTACCGAAATCGGAGCTGAAAAACGCTACTGAACATCTACCCAATGTCTGTCACCGCACAGAAAGGCGACCAAGCACGTCGCCGTCAACCGCCGCCACGGCCGACGTCCGTTAGGCGGGTCCCCCCTCTCTCTAACTTTTTCCCAAAACGAAGATGAAATGAAGATCCAAAGCTACATCTCAATATATGCCAAAAGAGTGATGATTAGGGGTTAAAACGAAAAATCACAAAAAATGTGTGGCAAATCTGAAAAGCCACAAAAGCAAGTGTAGATGTCGTTGCTTTATTCATATATGTATAATTTTTTTTTTCAGATTTAATATGGTTTTCCTAATAATTTATGTTGTCTAATATTTAAAAACACACACACATACAAATTTGTTTTTTATTTATTCCGTCACTATAATATATTTTTTTAAAAACCTAGTTGTATTTGAAAAAAACCTAGTTGTATATTTTAAAAAATATTTTAGATATAATATTTTATAATCTTTTTATCAAAACATAGATAGAAAAAATAAAAGAAAACAAAACTATTCAAGATGGGATCAAGATGGGGCTTGAAGTACCGCAAGACTGACAAGAACTCTAGCCCGCTCCCTTCGAGACCACCCAAAATCCTCTCTAAGCGGGGATTGTTCACCGATCGTATAGTACTTGAAACCCCCTTCCAACGATCATATGCCGCTTAGCCATTGGCTACTTAGGAATATTGATGATAATAATAATCTTACCTACAAAATTATCCCCTGTACAAACTAATTTAAACTTTAATTTTTTCACAACATTTTAATCACCTCTTTCAAAACTTGATATTTTAGTTCGTATTTTAGAACATGTCCCTCCCTCAAACTTTTTTTTTTCATCATGATCATCATCAAGTTTAGACGTCTCATCAATTTTTACAAACTACGATGATTTCTATTTTCTCTTTGTCATTGGTTAAGCATCATTGCATCTACAAGTTCAATAAATATGTAATAAAATTCGTGAAACTACACATGATTGTCTCATACATAATTACTTCTCTAGTGATATAGTATACACAACATGTCAAACATACACTGATGAGACGTTTAGAGCAAGGTCACTAATGGAGAAAAACTAATTTCTATAAATGGTTGGTGGTTGGTGTAAGCATATTAGATTGATATTAATAAAAAGTAATAAACATTTTAATACGATCAAACAAAAAAAATATGTTCTTATGTGTCTTATGTTCGGATCTAGCTTTCGTTATTTTTACTTTAACCCCTTTAGGGCAACAAGTTTAGCATAAATTATATGTTTCACATAATTGTGAAGGTTCTTCTTGTGTACTACAACTAAAACAAATTTAAGTTCGTGTAGCATCATACGAGTCATAAATGATTAAGGTTTCCAGAAAAAATTATGACATGTCCCATCAGTCTATCCCGTCCTTATATGCGTTATGTAGCAATACCCGATCTGTGTAGGGTTTCACTCAAATTGTTAAACTGATAGTCTCTGTACGAGTCATATACAATCACACGAGTCGTATGATTGAACGAATGTAGACCATCATCCACCGCCATAGTAATTTGTAACGATAGTTGTGTTTTTATCTTCTGATGTACAATCTTTGTATCTAATATATAAACATATCTTTTTGTTTATTCGATGTTGATATGTTGTTTGAGGTATATGGTAACGAATTTGACTTTTTATACAAACTTGCAAATTGCTAATTTAATATATAATTTATCAACGTAGGATTCCTTGATATGATTGATGTCACCAACAAACTAAATATTTTGATGCATTTTGCTGAACACTTTGCGTATGTCATTGAATCAACTAACAACTTAACTAGATTTAAATCTACTCGTTTGGGTAGTTCAAAGTTAGATTCTTTGAAATGAATATAAATTACGTTGACATTATGTAAGATTATCAATATGAATATGAAACACAACATACATACTAGACTAGTTTGAACGAATTTGTTATAGACATCATAGATGTCACTGAATCACCTAAAAACCCATCAAAATTAAATTTCATCTCTAAATAATTTAAACTAGACAACTTATAGTCAAAGTTTTTGAAATTTGTGCAGGGAGATACGAAATAAGATGTTTTTTTTGTGTGTGTCGTTTATTTGATACGACGTAACATCACTCAACATACTTGTGGGGTGAATTTTAACTTTGATATGCATACCTCAATATGGGTGCTAATATATCTAGAAAGTCATCAAGTAAAAAGAAGAACAATTTTTATAAATGATTCATGTGGTTTAATAAAAAATTACATGTTTGATGCTTAACCTTTAAAAATTACAAAGTTAGTTCAAACTTTAATATGCTCATTGTATATTTCGTATCTGATATTAAGTTTATTCAGTTTTTATGTATTTTATAAAAATTGGATTGATTTTTAAATATTACGTTTAGGCACAAAAAATGTAATTCTCACAAAAATGTTTGGATTAACTTTATAAGTTTTAAAAATTAAGGACCGCATTTGAATGAGTATATAAAATTAGACTAACTTTTCAATTTTCAAATTTAGATATCAAACATGTAATTTGATAAACCACATGAAACATTTATACAATTTTATTTTAAAAAATATAAACCTAACTTTATATGATTCATATAACGTTACAAGAGACACTAGACATGATGTGATAACCCTCACACCTATAGGACTTGCATAGCTTCATATGAGTTGTATACATTAGAAGAGTATTCATAGTAGTTTTCTTATTTTTATTCATATAATTATATTATAAATCACTTAATTTTTCTCTCGCATTTTCAATTAAATAATAATTTTTATCCCTTTATCATTATTTTTTTTCTTCACTTACAATTACTTAAAAAATATTAAAAAAATTATAAGAACTAAACAATCATTTTTTAAATATACCAATTCACAATAATATTTTTTCTCTTATTCACTTACAACTACTCAAAACCATTTCATATAATATCGATTCTAAGTACTTTACGTGAGTAAACTATATATAAAAACAAAAAACAATCTTAAAAAGAAAAAAAAAACTGAGATGGGCGGAGAATTCAATCTGCAACGATTATAGATTTCATCGACACTTTCTATCCCTGTATTCCGTTGCTCTCACACTCTCTCGCTCAACTACTCCGCCTAATTTCTTCGAATTCTGCTAACCACTCAATAAATTTCGAAATCTTCTTCGCATTAATTCAACTAACATTCTTCTTTACTTCTTCATTTTGATCTTCATTTCTGATTTCCGCACTAACTACTCGGATCTTATTTTCAATGTACTTGCTCGATCGCTACTTTATGTTCATGAATCTATCAATGCTGATTTCGTGTTCCTGTGGATAGATTTTGACCTTGTATGTTGTTTTTGCAGCGTTAGATTGAAGATATGGATTCCGCCGCTGTCACATTTTGCAGTAAACCGATCTCGTCTCCTCCGGTATGTTTGGTCGCTCATTTCTTGCTATGTAGTATGAACAATGGTGTTACAGTGTGTATGATTTTGTATATTGGATTGAATCTGTGTGTTTTGGTTATTGTGCGTGTGAATCTGTAAGGATGATGGTTGATGCAGGCGTTTGTGTTGGTGATTTGATGAGTTTATTGCTTGGATTGTAATTTGTCTGTTTGATAGATTGTATTGGAAATGTTGTGTCTGGTTAGGCTTCTGTATGAAAGTTTCTCTTGTTCATGAAAGAGATGCTGCTTTGGTTAAGGTGTAGGTTGAGATTTCTATCTCATTTCACCAAATGTAGTTGCCTTATGAGGGCGGCTGATAAACCACAAAAGGAAAAACGGACTGCCATACTAGAAGTTGAACATGGTAGATAAAAACATGTTTTAGACACGATCACTTAGTTAGCTATGTTTGATGACTCCAAGCCTAGCCTCCTTGGTACAGAAGTTTATATTCCTGATTCTTCTCTAGTAATCCATCTAGCTTAATCCTGTTTCTGAAGGTGAATTGAAATTAAATGATGGAAGTCGAATGGAATGGGATCAACAGAAGGGTTTTACCAAGAAAAGTGTATTTTTTTATTTTTATTTTTGTTATTATAAGATGATAGAGATTATGATGTGAATATATTCTTGTAGAGGGACTTTTCTCTTCCCCTCTTCCAATTCTGCAGACATTTAGTTTGTTGTATTTTCTGTGGTTGTGTGTATGCAAACAATCAAGTCTAAGCCATTCAATGTACTCTTCAGTGAAAACCTTTGTTGTAACGTTTAGTTTTGAAGTGTATATACAGAGACAATGATTGGCTTCCAAGCACGTAAAGTGATTATGTTTGCCTTTCTACTCGTACTAAAGTTTGGTTTGCATGTTTTTCTGATTAGAAATTTATGTGTGATATTATATTCTAGGGTTTATTCATTGGGAGGTCTAGTGGAATTAAGAGCTCTCAGTGTAACTTCTTGGTGGGGAGTAAGGTGAGCTTTCCCAAGCAAAGAGTTCAGGCTGCTCAAAAGGCTCGTACCACTGGGAAGCGTGAGGGAGCACTTGGTGTTACTTGCCGTGCTGAAAAAATTCTGGTGGCAAACAGAGGGGAAATTGCAGTGCGTGTGATTCGAACTGCTCATGAACTAGGGATCCCCTGTGTTGCAGTGTACTCCACTATAGATAAGGACGCGCTTCATGTGAAACTGGCTGATGAATCAGTTTGCATAGGGGAAGCTCCTAGTAATCAATCGTAAGCTAAACCATATAATTGGAATATTATATTTCATTTCATGTTGGTTATAAATTAGTTCGAATTGTAAATGTATGTGTATATACTGGTACACAATGACATTAATATCATGAGTTGTCACCTTTTCCTCACCAGGTACTTGCTGATACCCAATGTTCTGTCTGCTGCGATCAGTCGTGGATGTACAATGTTGCATCCTGGTTATGGTTTCCTTGCTGAGAATGCTGTTTTTGTTGAGATGTGCAGAGAACACGGGATCAACTTCATTGGGCCAAATGTAAGTAGTATATCACATGTATTCTAGCTGGCAACGAGATTAATAGAAATCAGGGAATGATGAGTTATTATTGTTTTAGTTGATACATGTTTTTCAAGTGTTAAGTTCTATGAAACATGAGTAAGATACTATCGGGGGAGGCACTATAATCATCTAATTGAGACATTAACATGCTAAAACAAGTAAAAATGAGGATATATAATCCTATGTGCTAGCTTCTTTATCCATCTTTATTCCTTAGTTCTTAAATCATATGTTCTATTCTGGTAACAAATACTTAGTTCATAGTTATGACCTCTACTCTTTAATCATGTATGCAATACATATAATTAACCAGGTACGTTATAGTGGTAAGAACAAGAGAATAAGTAAACAATAGCAGACTAGTTTTTATTTCAGTGGGAAAAGATAAGGCCCGATTCGGGAGGGGCAAAGTCTCCAATTACAAAATGATAGTGAAAAACCAATAATAAGATGATCATAACAAAGAACTAGTCTGCCTATTTATGCTGATAATTTGAAAAGTAGCTGATCCTAGAATTATGGTGTAATTGATCCTAGAATCATGATAATTGATCCCGGTTGAAATCATTGCTAAATATAACCGAATGGATTAAACTGACTGCCAAAAATAGCACTTAATTGCTGGTTGTTCACAGCTGTCTCGATCTGCTTCCTCTTTCTTCTAGAATAAGTTTTTAATACTTGAGATTTACTTGGTATTGTAACATATAGTTTCGCTTATACATATGCCAAATATCTTAATCTTGCAGTATATCTAGATTGATCAAATTATCTCTTTGCAGCCTGACAGCATTCGTGTTATGGGGGACAAATCAACTGCCCGAGATACCATGAAGAATGCTGGTGTTCCAACTGTACCAGGAAGTGATGGGCTATTGCAGGTATTTTATATCATTTACATGGCATTATCATATCCAATTTTTCTTTAGCACCAAAGCCTTTTTGGTGATGTAATTGCATTGTCTTATCAGAGCACTGAAGAAGGCATCAGGCTAGCTGATGAGATCGGTTTCCCTGTGATGATTAAGGTAAGCTGTAATATAATTTTTAAAACAGAAGCATATCATAAACATTATGCTATTCTGATGTAGCGTAATAAAAAAATTAATTTATAAATAAGCTAACATTAAAGTAATTGAAATGAAAAACAAAGTTTTGATCTGTATTGATTCAACCCTATTTGTTTATATAAACCAACAATTACAAAAGTTATCCGTATATATTATGAGCCATCCAATAGATTGGCCCATTTAAACGGACCAAACTTGGATCACCCTTGCATGTATCCTATAATATACATAAATAACTATAGTCTATCTTTGCAGATCACTTTCTGACTTTAAAATGATCCTCACCCACTCACACGTGATAATTAATAAATATTTAAATCCCTGCTTGTACATTACAAGTTTTAGAACATAGTAGATAGAGGAGGATATGTATTTTTATGTAATCCACACATATCATGCTGTAAAGCTTGTGTTATACTAAGGAGATATCTTTGTATTACTATACAACACAATGTGTTACAAGAATTGTGTTATAAGATAGAAGTTCCAGTACAATGCTTTTAAGACTCGTGTAACGTGGGATTTATGTTTTACTTGCATGGTAAAAGTTGTGTTTCTTGTACTTTAAAAATGTTGAATAAATAGGTTGATTTAGGTCATAATCTATTAGCCAAGGATTTTATCATGTCCCTCTTCCCCAAAAAAAGAGAGAAAGAAAGAAAAAAACACAGTTTGATCCCCCAAAACCAACCACTTTGCAAAGGAAAAACGCTGAAGGAATGCAGGTTATTTTAATAGAAAGCTTACATTAATAGTTTATATACTTTGAAGGCTACAGCAGGTGGGGGGGGTCGTGGAATGCGTCTTGCAAAGGAACGTGACGAGTTTGTGAAGTTGTTGCAGGTATAAGTTGATATTCAGCAACCAACTTTAAAGTATTTTACTTGTAGTTCTATATTAATTACCATATTCAAAATCCTCTTTCTATTTTTGTTTCTTAAAGAATTTGTAATTTTTTTTAATACAGCAAGCTAAGAGTGAGGCTGCAGCTGCATTTGGAAATGATGGTGTATATTTAGAGAAGTACATTCAAAATCCTAGACACATAGAGTTCCAGGTGATTTTTCGTTTGTCTTGGATGCTGAATCATTTATAAACTACAATAACAAAAGAACATTTAGTGTACACATTGAAGATGCTCTAACAGCTTTTCATTTTATATTTACCTTTACCATATAAGAAAGTTACTTTAGGTATTTACTTACCAACTTGTTGATTTCTTATCATGCTTGTTCAGGTTCTTGCTGACAAATATGGAAACGTTGTTCACTTTGGTGAGCGTGATTGCAGTATTCAGGTACACATTTTAATTTTCCATTCAACCACTTGTTTCTGTAGCTGTCTAAACATTTTTTTTACACTCTAAATGAACCTAAACAACAGTTATTTAAAATGAGCTACTGATATCTTAGAGTTACAGAACATGTTTTAAATTTTCCTGCTTATGCAGAGAAGGAACCAAAAGTTGCTAGAAGAAGCACCCTCGCCTGCATTAACCCCAGAGCTGAGGAAAGCCATGGGTGATGCGGCAGTTGCTGCTGCAGCATCAATTGGCTACATTGGTGTTGGTACTGTTGAATTTCTTTTGGATGAAAGAGGCGAATTTTACTTCATGGAAATGAACACTAGAATTCAGGTTGGTTTTATAAACTATGTATGCATATATATACGTATTATAAAGGGGATTCTGTAGTAACTGTTCTCCCACTTTGTTTTTAAAGGTAGAGCATCCGGTGACAGAAATGATATCATCGGTTGATTTAATAGAGGAGCAGATTCGAGTAGCAATGGGTGAGAAACTCCGTTACACACAGGTACTAATTGCTTGTTTCATCTTATTTGGTATATAAATATTATTTGTATTTTGATGTACTGCAATGTTTTTCACAGGATGAAATTGTGCTTAGAGGACATTCTATTGAATGCCGCATTAATGCAGAAGATGCTTTCAAAAATTTCAGACCTGGACCAGGTGTGTTGTCATTGGTTTTATTCATTTTCCATCTGCACAGCATGATTTTTGTATACAAAGTGTGAACAACAAATTAAGACTCCTATGCAATCCCACAAATAGTCACTTCATTTCTATAGAATAGCATCTTGGTTGGCCTTGCTTGTTGCTAGGTCATAAATACTAGAGGGGAGCAAAATGAGTGTGTTGGATGAGTTAGATAAAGGTCAAAATGGATATTCCGTGGTGCTGGTCAAAAGGGGTTGGGTCAGGTTGGGTTGACTAACAATATTATTTGGCGGGGCAGTTTCATATACAATCTTCTAAATTTCATAACATCAGGTTACCCTTCCAAAACACTCAGATATCATATATACCCATTCCATAATAAATTTACATAAAGTATATGTCAATAATATATTTTGTTGTATTTGTTTATTGTTGCATGAGTTGCTTCTAAATAATCTAATATTTGAGCTCCTGCTTCCTTTGGTTTATGAATATCAGGGAGAATTACAGCTTACTTGCCGTCTGGAGGTCCATTTGTGAGAATGGATAGCCACGTGTATACCGATTATGTTGTTCCACCAAGCTACGATTCTTTACTTGGAAAGGTTGGTAATACTCTAGAGTTCATGAAAGTTCTTAAATTTACAAAATTGAATGGTGGCCTACTTCTTGATTTTAGCAAGTGTTTTAAATAACATGCATGTTGGGTTGGGATGAAATTCAGATAACCACATCAATCACACAAACCATTAGTATTGTGGAAGAAGTCTCGTAAACCCATCTTTTTAAGAGTTGTTTGGCAACCTTGTGCTGAGCCATTAAATGGGCTAACCGAATCAATAAGAGGTAGTGTCTAAATCAATCATCATGTTTTTAAAAATTACCCATTAAGAGGCTCCATGAATGATTAAGAGGAGTCTTTTAAGTGAATCAAACACACTCTACCTTTAACTGATTCAAAGGTAGCGTTTTAATGGAATCATTAAGAGGCTACCAAATAGCCCCTATAATGGTATTAATAATGGTTACATGGATAGTCCTAGTGGTACGACCTATTGTGGTTTTTGTCCTAGTGGAGAGCAAGAATTTAGCTTAATAGTTGGTCCTTTTTATGGATGTCCGTTAAAAGTTATTGCTACAACACTAGTAGTAATAGTCGTAGCAGTAGTAGGGTTTGTATCCTAAAGTACCAAGTGGCTGAGGGCTCAAGTCCTGGCAAGGTCTAGATTTATAAGTAGGGTAAATGTGTGTGAGTTAGCGGTTCTATTAAAAGTACAATATTAATACATTAATGTTAATAGTAAATTAGTAATACAACAAGAAAATCTCCTCAAAATCACACATGAAAATGATCTTGTCAATTGATACAAGGAGAAATTAATAATATTGTTTGAAAATTTTAAAAACAAGTTACTTTTAAGTCTGAAGGGTGGTATGCAGACAACATCTCCCTCAAGCAAAAAAGTACTCTTGCAAGAACCTAACAAGTAAACTACTAAAATGGTTGGAAATCTATTTCACTGGTAAATCTATTTTGCTTTAAACGTCCATATTGGATCGCTTGCATAGCTAACCCATAACTTATTGATCATGCTTTTAGCTTATTGTATGGGCCCCAACAAGAGAAAAAGCAATTGAACGCATGAAAAGGGCTCTTGATGATACTATCATCACAGGTAAAATAAAACTTTCACTACCGAATAAATTTCAACCACCATTATTTGCAACTTTTTTTCTTATTAGTTTCTTCTGAAATTTCCTGTCCAATGTTGGGTTCTATAAACTGTATTTGTTTTTATTATTTTTATTTTACATGTTCAGGAGTTCCAACGACGATCGAGTACCATAAACTAATTCTTGATATTGAGGTAGGCAATTTGTCAAGCTTTCTACTTTACTAAAATCTTCATGTCTGTAAATTTAAATAAGGGTGTAAATGAGTCGGCTCATTTAACTCAAGACCTTGAGCTCGACTTGTTTCATGCTTTATGTCAAGCTCGAGCATCTAATTCTCATTTCTTATACATTATTTCATTTCAGGACTTCAAAAACGGAAAAGTCGACACTGCTTTCATTCCAAAGCACGAGGATGAATTAGCTGAGGTAAGTAACTGAAATACTAACAAATATGATACCTTTGTTGTTATCTTAATTTGTTATTTTGGTTGTTTTTTTAATAATATATTATCCTAACTAAATAATCATAATTCAAAATATTCCTGGTAACTAATGTAAAGCTAAAGCTTGAAAATTTTATATGCATTCTTCTAAATTTCATAATCTTAATAAAGAATTTGATAGTGAATTCTGTTTTCATTGATCCATAATATGCAGGGAAAACAATGCATAAATACACGAGAATCCCTTAGGTTTTTGGAGCCAAACTAGGAAACGAAATAATACGTAAAGGAGAAAATATATGCTAGCTAATGACAGCTAATCAATTGATTCTAATTGATATTCTTTTATTATCCTTCACTACCCCTCAAGCTGGAGTGTGAAGATTTCGAACACCTAGCTTGCCTAGTAGATCACGTAATGGTTGAGCTCCCAAAGGCTTGGTTAAGAGGTCCGCGATTTGTTGTTTGATGGTCACGTGAAGAGGCAGGAGCTCATGAGATTCAACTCGTTCTCGAACAAAAAAAAATCCATTTCTACGTGTTTAGTTCGTTCGTGAAAAACCAGGTTGTTTGCAATATGTCTTGCAGCTTCATTGGCATAATAAAGTGGCGTAGCATCTTGTAAGTGGATTGTAAGGTCCTTGAGTAACCAACGCATCCAAAGGACCTCATTAGCCGTTGTAGCCATTGATCTATACTCGGCCTCCGCCGAGGAACGGGAAACCACCGATTGTTTCTTTGTCTTCCACGACACTGGAGCACCACCCAAGAGAAGTAAATAGCCTGTCCTTGAGCGTCTTGTAAAAGGACACCCTAGCCAATCAGCATCACAATAAGCTACAAGATTAAAACCACCAGTCATGGGTATGAAAATGCCTTGGCCTAGAGTAGATTTGATGTACCGAAGCACACGAAGTACTGTGTTCATGTGGTCAACTCTAGGATCCGAAACGAATTGACTAAGGATATTTACCGCATAAGCGATATCGGGACGTGTGGCTTGGAGATATAACAATCTCCCAATGAGACGCCGATAGAGAGAAGCATCGGCTTTGTGACTCTCATGACATTGATCAAGTTTCAAATTTTGCTCCATGGGAAAACTACTAGGTCGACACCCAAGTTGCCCACAATCGGTTAAAATATCCATAGAGTACTTGTGCTGACTAAGGACCATTCCGTCTTCGGTGCGAGCAACTTCTATACCCAAAAAATACTTCAAGGGTCCAAGATCTTTGATACTGAAACTAGTATTCAAGTGATCCTTGGTTCTTTGAATCATTTCTTCATGGTCACCAGTAATAACAACATCGTCAACGTAGATCAAAATTGCAGCAAATTGGCCTTTATTTTGGTAGGTGAAAAGAGAGTGGTCAGCAGTTGATTGTTTGTAGCCAATGTTTAGCAAAGAGACTGTGAACTTTTGGTACCAAGTACGTGAAGCCTGCTTCAAACCGTACAAAGATTTCTTTAGTCGGCAAACTCTAGTTCCTTCGGTGTTGGCGAAGCCTTGTGGTATCTTCATATAAACTTCCTCTTGCAAATCTCCATGGAGAAATGCGTTGTTCACGTCTAATTGATGCAATAACCAAATTTTCTTGACTGCAACAGTGATAAGTGTTCGGATGGTTACCAATTTTGCAACTGGTGCAAATTTGTCATGATAATTGACGCCTTCAATTTGCGTAAACCCCCTTGCCACAAGACGAGCCTTATATCTTTCGATTTCCCCATTGGGTTTATATTTAATTTTATAAACCCATTTCGAGTCAATCGCATGCTTTCCTTCCGGCAAAGTTTCTAACGCCCATGTGTCATTATCTTTGAGTGCTTTGATTTCCCGTTGCATGGCGTCACGCCAATGTTTATCCTGCATGGCTTCTTTAAAGGATTTCGGCTCATTAACGGATGTAATGGCCACTAAAAAGGCTTTGTGAGAGGCTGAAAAGTTATTATAAGAAACATAATTTGAAAGAGGGTGTACCGTAGAAGAAGTTCGATTGGGCACGGGTCTTGCATGATCGATGGATGGTGGCAACGTGACTTGATAGTTATGTAAACGAGATGATGGCAGCCTGGTTCTCATGACTCGTGGGGCCTGAGGTTCATCATTAAGCTGTTCAAATGAAGTGTCTTCGCCTACTTGTGTTTCATCTTCCAACTCATCCGAACCCACCGATGCATCGACACCATTCATAATGTTATCCAGAGTGGGTTCGGTTTCCGGGTTAAGATCGGTTGCAACATCCACTTTATCCTTTTCGGCTTCCATTTGTTCTAGCATAATCATCTTCATACCACGTGGGTACCTCAAACATTTCTGAAGTTGGAGTCTTAGACTTGAGATAAGCAAATGGAAAACTATTTTCAACAAATTTGACATCACGCGAGATGGCCATTTTTCCATGCTCAATGTCAAAAATTTTGTAACCTTTAGTTCCTTGTGGGTATCCCAAAAACACTCCTGGCCTCCCCCTGAATTCGAACTTGTCGCCTCCTGTTTCTATGCTGCTATAATAAGCTAAACAACCCAAAGTTCTCATGTGATCATAATTTGGTTTCTGGCCAAAAACGATTTCATACGGAGTTTGGTTTTTAATGACCTTAGACGGGAGGCGATTAATGATATACACGGCCGTTTCTACGCACTCTCCCCAGAATCGCTTCGGGAGACTTCCTTGGAACATGAGAGCCCGAGCGGTTTCAAGGAGATGCCGATGTTTTCGCTCTACCACCCCGTTTTGTTGGGGTGTATGAGGGCAAGTAGTTTCGAGAAGAATACCCTCCCGAGCATAAAATTCCTTCATGCGATTAGAAGTGAACTCTCCTCCATTGTCGCTCCTTATCCGTTTAATGGGTTTTGAAAATTGAGTTTTAACCATATTGTGAAAATTTATCACACAATCACTTGCCTCACTTTTGTGTTTAATAAAAAAAACCCAACAAGCCCTGCTAAAATCGTCGACAATGGTTAAAAAGAAACTTGCATGTGCCGTTGATGGTTTACGATATTTACCCCAAATGTCACAATGAATCAACTCAAAACATGCATTAGTCTTAATAAAACTCTTGGGAAAAGGAGTTCGTGTATGTTTAGCTTTAACACACGAATCACACACATTGTCTTTAAAATCAAAAGAAACATCCTTTAAAAAATTAATATGCGATAACTTGAAATCGGAAGCGTGACCTAGTCTTGAATGCCAAACTTTTGCGTCAACATTAATCGTCATAGCCTTCCTTTCTTGAGCCACCATACCCATCCGATATAGACCTTGAATGCATTTACCCGTGCCAATCAACTTCTTCGAGTGTAAGGCCTGCATTACACAAAAATCCGGAAAAAAACTTACTACACATTGCAACTCTTTTGATAGTCTACTTACTAATAATAAATTGCAATTGAAATTGGGAATATATAAGACATCTTTTATTTTAATTCCACCAATCAAGGTGCAATCCCCTTTTGCTTCTACCGGAATGTTGTCTCCATTCGGTATCATAACGGGGGCCTCTCGTATGGCTCGAGTGCCATTTTCGAGAGACTCCTGTTTGTGAACATGTGCTCGGTCGAACCCGAATCCCAGATCCAATCATCATTATCATTACTCTTACCAGCCATATTTGCCTTACGAGAAGGTTCACTTTCAGTATTTTGCTCGGTGTTGGAAAAATGCTTCAAGAGTGTCTTGTATTGGGCTTCAGTTAAACCTGCCAAGCTGGATTCTATCTCGACACGGGCTGCCTTCGGCTTCGCTTTGTCAACCTTTGCTTTATTGGGCCACCATTCAGGATATCCTATCAGCTTGAAACATCCGTCTCGTTTATGACCGTCTCTCCCGTAATGAGTGCAATGGTCAGTTTCTTCCATGGTTCGCTTGGATTCTTTGGAGGTGCCTTTGTTGTTTCGTTGAAAATAGGAGGACCCTTCTCGTCGTCCCTGAACCTTGAAAGCAACTGACTCTACTTGAGTCTTTCTCATCATGGTGATTTGTTTCTGTTGTTCTTCTTCAGAGGCAAGCTGATAGGCTTCTCCAAGTGTAGGTGTTGGCTTCATTGAGAGAACGTGGGTCCTTATTGGGGAGAAGTCCCCATCGAGCCCCATCAAGAACTCGTATAACCGATCCTTTTCCTTGAATTCACTAAGCCTCTTCCCGACTTTGCAAGAACAATTTCCACATGTACATAGCGGGATAGGAAACACCGACTGTATCTCGTCCTAAATACCACGAAGTTTGGTGTAATAGGCTGAAACGGATGAACCATCCTGATGGGTTATTGAAAAGGATTGTTTTAACTCATAGGCTTGAGGCGCACTCTCCTTCCCGAACCTTTCCTTTAGATCTTTCCATATTTCAGAGGAGGCGTTAGCGTATTTAACGCTTCCCCTTATGTCTTTGTCCATTGCCCTCGTGAGCCATCCGATAATCATGGCATCGCAACGCATCCATTGCATATAATTTTCTGCTGTCTTTTCTGGTTTAGGAATCGTTCCGTCCACGAATCCCATCCTATTTTTTGCAAACAGAAAATTGGCCATCTCTTTAGCCCAAACGCTGTAGTTTCCATCGGTTAAAGGTTCGTTTACGTGCATCTGTTTGGGTAAATCAGAAGGGGATATATAATAGGGTGAATTGACATCAATGGCATCATTCTTGCCACTGCCGCTGGAATTTTCTCCGGTCATGTTGAATCAAGAGCGATGGTTCTCCAGAACCTGCTCTGATACCATAAAGAATTTGATAGTGAATTATGTTTTTATTTTTGTGTTGAAATATTCAGGGAAAACAATGCATAAATACATAGGAATCCCTAAGACTTTTGGAGCCAAACTAGGAAACGAAATAATACGTAAAGGAGAAAATATATGCTGGCTAATGACAGCTAATCAATTGATTCTAATTGATATTCTTTTATTATCCTTTATGTTAAGCAACCTGTGGTTCACAAATCACAAATACATTGTGACAAGTCAGCTTTTACCTTGTGCATAAATAGTGGTACCTCGGGAACTAAAGAAAAGGTGAGACTTACAATTGGGGACATCGGAGCAGCAGGCGCAAAGGCTGCTGGACCAGTTTTTGTTTCATGCCGGAGGAGCCACAATAGATTCATTTTTTATATACTTTTATATTTTTCACACCACTTTCTTGTATAATAATTGATTCATTGGAAAGTTTAAATTTTTTATTAACGAGCTTAGACAAGTCTTCAATTGGTTGTTTTGATAAATATAACAACCTTGTTTTATCGAATATATGGCTCATATTGTGTTGTGATGATACTAATACCTTAAGTTCAAGTGATGCAAGCTCAAGAACATATATAGATAGAGATCGTGTTCTACTTATTATGTCTCCTAAAATATCGTTGTGTATGACGTTGATATGTTCGATACAAAGTTCTAGAAGTGAAGAGAGTTATTTTTATGTTTCGCTAATGATACATAAAAATAATACCCTTTATTTCATAGTAAGGTGGGATATAGAGGTAAAATGTTGTTTATTTTGATAGAAAAGTGCACATTGTCAACTAGCATATGTAATAGCTTTTTACGTGTGTGATGAGTAACCGATGTCTACAAGACATTACATGAAAGTCTAAACCTTTTTTGTGACTGTATTATTCAAATGAACCCGGACATGCATTCCCAAGAATATTTGACATCAATGACTATACATAATTGTGTTAGAGTAATTGTCCAATATGATAAAAAGGTCAATACATTAGAGTTTATCACACACACTTTTCGATTACGATTGAAGGGATAGACTCACAAGATTTATGGTTTTGGCTTATATTTTTTCTCTTATGTCATTGGTTCTCACAATAACATCAACGTCCACGATCAATGGTCTTATTAATGATATACTAAATGGAACCTTACCCAATTATACATTTGAAGTTAATTGATGGCAATACAAGCATGGTTTTTGTGTTGGTATATAGAACACAAAGAAAGACAAACTACTCAAAAATACTGAAAAACTTTTTAGTGTTATTGATACTCAAAGTGAAGGTGCATCGAATACATGAAAAGCATCAGTCTTATATACTGATAAAAGTACAAGAAAAGTGGAACAACACATGCGACTAGGGCTGCTATAACAAACAAGTTGTTAGTCACTTCATTCAAAAACAAAAGACTTCTTCAAATGCTATAGGAACACGTGCGCATGCATGCAAAACGGATACATAAAAAGCTCCTAATTAATTTTAACGGGAGTTGAATCATTCTTTAATACCCTCCAGTGGTTCAAGCTCCATAACTCTCGACATATGTCTGAAGTAGCTAAACGTGTCTCTGGACAATCGCTTCGTCAATACATCAGCAAGTTGATTATGAGTACTACATGGTTCCAATTGAATCTGCTGCTGAGTAACCATCTCTCGTATGTAGTGATGCTTTAGCTCAATGTGTTTTGACCTGTTATGCATAACTGGGTTCTTTGATAAATTGATTGTTGAGTTGTTATCACAGAAGATAATGGTAGGGTCATTTTGCTTGAATCTGAGGTCTTTCAAAACCCTCATTATCCAAATGGCTTCCCGAGCAGCCTCAGTGGCCGAAATGTATTTGGCTTCCATACTTGATAGGGCTACAGTTTGCTTCTTCTTGGATCTCCACGCAATTGCTCCACTTCCCATAGAGAATACATTAGTCGAAACACTTTTGCGGTCATCTGCACAACTAGCCCAATTGCTATCACTGTGACCAACTAAATTAATCCCATGAGCTCGTTTATACCATATTCCATACTTGGTAGTATGAGATGCATACTTCAGGATTCGTCTAGCAGTACCTAGATGAATTTTGGATGGTTGTTGCATGAACCGTGATACCAAGCTCACTGAATAGGAAAGATCTAGCCTAGAATGAGTTAAGTATATCAAACCACCAACCAAGCTTCTAAACACTTCTTCATTAGCCTTATCAGCCTCATCATGGAGTTGCAACTTTTCATTAATATTCATGGGTGTATACTCCTCCTTGCAACTCTTCAACCCAAATCGAGTAAGAAGAGTATTAACATATCTCTCTTGCCCTAAGAAGACCCTTCTTCGGATTGTTTTACCTCCAAACCCAAAAAATACTTAAGAACTCCCATGTCAGTCATTTCGAACGTGTTCATCATGTTGTCTTTAAACTCCTTCATCATGTTAGAACAAGAAGTATAGATAATGTCATCAACATATAGACAAATGTAGATGAAATTACCTGAACTTCCTTGCTTTACATATAATGTAGGTTCGTTATGACTTCTCAAATAACCACCTTTCATGAAATAATTATCAATTTTTGCATACCAGACACCGGGAGACTTTTTAAACCCGTAAAGTTCTTTATTCAACTTATATACCATATTAGGCTTATCAGAATTGATAAAGCCTTCAGGTTGCTCGACATAGATATCCTCTGATAGTTCTCCATTGAGGAATGCATTCTTCACGTCCAGTTGAAAAATACGCCATCCCAACTGGGTTGCCACAACTAGTTTGATGCGAATGGTTTCAAATCTGGCAACCAGGGCGAAGGTTTCATGGAAATCCCCCCCCGAGTTTTTGTGAGTAACCTTTTGCCACCAGTCGAGCCTTGTGCCTTAGCATTTTACCATTAGCTCCAAGTTTGGTCTTGTATAGCCATTTAACACCAACAACATTCTTCTCCGGAGGCAAAGAAACTAGCTACCACGTATTGTTCTTCTCGATGGCTCGGATTTCAGTAGCCATAGCTTCTTGCCATTCCTTTTGTTTGGCTGCTTCCATGTAAGTTAAAGGATCTGTTGTTGCAAGAGCAAACTGACAGGTGAGCACATTATCATCATCAGATAATCCTTCACATGAGTAATAATCTTGGAGCCATGATGGTGGTTTAGTTTGCCTATGGGATAGGCCTGGAACAATATTGGTAAAAGAATTGTTTGTAGAGGTAAGTTGGGTATTGGTTTGAGGTGGACTTTGTTGATTAGGAGTGGGTATGGTAGAAGTAGCGGGTGAGTTGTGTATGACATTTGATGGAGACAAGGTAAGGTTAGGGTCATGTAAAGTAGATGTAGGGGTAGCAATAGGTATAAAGGTAGTACTAGAATTGTGGGTTGATAGGTCAACATCGGATGGAAAGGGATCAGAAAAGGTGTAGGCTTTATGGTTTGACTTGGAAACATTTGACCATGCCCATTTGGTATCCTCAAGGAATACCACATCTCTGTTTACATAAAAATTTTTTAGTTCGGATTGAAAAGTCTATATCAATTGCTCTAAGTAGAGTAACCAATAAAGATAGTCGTTTTGGACTTATTGTCAAGTGTCTTACGTAATTGAGATGGTACAAGACCATAGGCAACACAACCAAATGTTTTGAGTCGGGACACAATCGGTTTCTTTCCGGTCCAGGCTTCTAGTGGTGTACGGTTGGCCAAAACTTTAGTAAGTGATCAGTTAATGGTGTAAATGGCTGTTGCTACTACCTCTGCCCATAGATACTCAGGCAGCCCCTTTTCTTGCAACATGCTTCTAGCCAGCTTCATCACTGTTCGGTTCTTTCTCTCTACTACGCCATTGTGTTGTGGGGTATAAGGGATAGTGAGCTCTCGCTTTACTCCATTCAGCTCACAATAGGCACCAAATTCCTATGAACAAAACTCATCTCCACGATCAGATCGTAAAACCTTGATTGAGCAGCCACATTCTTTCTCAACCAAGGCTTTGAACACTTTAAATTTTGCAAACACATCACTTTTATTGGTTTAGAAATATACCCAACACATCCTTGATATGTCATCAATGAAGAGTAGGTAATATAAGCTATTACCTAAGCTTGGAATATGCATGTGACCACACACATCGATGTGTACTAACTCGAGATTGGTTTGAGCACGCCATGATGAACCTTGGAATGGGAGTCTAGCTTGTTTCCCTGCAACACATGCTTCATAAAATACAGAGAGATAAATTTTGGGGAGAATAATTACCATTTCATTGTCATGTAGGTTCTTGAGGCCTTCAAAATGAAGATGACCATATCGACAGTGCCATCGATATGCTGTAGAATCTCATGCTGAAAGTTCTTGGACCGAGATGAGATTTGTAGCATCAAAGACAAACATATTTTTACTGGCTATAGAAACAACCAACAAAGTTTTGTTGGTTTCTTTGTTCAGAATCACACACTTGCCATTAGAGAATCGCAAGTCGTAACCCTTCTTCATAAGTTGACCCACGCTCAATAGGTTGTATTCGAGTTTGGGCGCGTAGTAAACATTCTCCAACAGCTTGAACGTGCCATCAGCGGTTCGAGTTTTTACGGTCCCTCTCCCTTCAACATCTAGTTTCTTCTTATCTTCGAGTCATACTCCCAACTTGTAAGACTCATCTAGAGTCATAAAGCTTTCTTTTGATCATGTCATATGGTTAGAACATTCGGAATCAATAAACCATAAATGATTTGAGTTACCCGTCTCGGAGATTTTAGCCGCCATTAGCAAGCGTTAGTCATCTTCGACAGCTTGTTGTTCTTGATAATCTTTGTTGTCAACAACATTGTCTTGATCTTCATTATTGTACCAACGATCTTTCTTTACGTGCCCGAATTTTTTACAACATTAACACTATGGGATCTTACTCCTGGCAAGCATACCACATCCACGACCAGTTCCTCATCCCCAAAATGGGCTTATTCCACGCCCTCTACCACGAGGTGTTTTTTGTTCTTGCATTGTTTGAAGTGCTCTTTCTTCTTGAACTTCAGTTGTTTTGGTAGGGCTGTTAGGAGAGCTTCTACTATTTATTCTCTCCTCTTGGGACTGCAAGAGTCCCATTAGCTTGATCGGTGTGATGTCGGAGGAATCATAGACCACCTCAATAGATGGTATAACGAAGTCGGACCTGGGAGACAAGCTTCAGAGAACTTTTTCAACTACTTTTTGATCAGAGAGTTCTTCACCAAACGACCTCTGTTGACCAACATTATTCATCACACGTGAGAAATAGTCCCCCATGTTTTCATCGTCATTCATGGTGAGATTTTCAAATGCTTGACGCGGACCTTGGAGTTTGACAGATTGAACATGTGAGTCACCTTGAAACTCAATACATAAAGTATCCCAGGTCTCTTTAGCCGAAGTCGCAGATGCAATCCGGGAAAAGAGATTGTCATGGATACCTTATTGTATGAATGTCATAGCAAGTGCATTCTTTTTCTTCGCGTCTCAATTGCCTGGAACACCTTCGCTTACTGCAGTCACACCAAGGAACACAACTTCCCAAAGTTCTCTTGACCGTAATATTGTTTTCATGCACAGACTCCAATGTTCGTAGCCTCTCCTTTGAAGATCGGGATCAGGGGAGCGGTGGAAGTAGATAGGACAGTTGAATCAGCCATGGAGAGCAGCAGATGTTCACTGGTGCTTTGATACCAATTTGTTGGTATATAGAACACAAAGAAAGACAAACTACTCAAGAATACTCGGGAACTTTTTAGTGTTATTGATACTCAAAGTGAAGGTGCATCGAATACATGAAAAGCATAAGACTGATGAAAGTACAAGAAAAGTGGAACAACCCATGCGACTAGGGCTGCTATAACAAACAAGCCGTTAGCCACTTTATTAAAAAACAAAAGACTTATTCAAATGCAAAAGGAACACGTGCGCATGCATGTAAAACGGATACGTAAAAAGCTCCTGATTAATTTTAGTGGGAGTTGAATCATTCTTTAATATTCTGGACGGTTAGGAAAGGGATAAAAACACTCTAATGTGACACTAATGGATGTGAGAGAGAGAGAGAGAGAGAGATAGAGAGAGAGAGAGAGAGAGAGAGAGAGTATGTGCACGTGCTAGGGATGTGAAAGACGATTGTCTCAACCCTTGGAGATGGTAATGGAATATTTGAGACATGAATTATTGATAATTGCAGTTTCATAGCTCGTCCGGATATTAGGTATACTTATTAGTTTGTTAATTTGCATGTTGAATATTCGTGGAAATTGCATATACAAATATTATAAATGAGTGCTTACCTAAAATAATAAACAAATTAATTTCAAGGCAAAAAATAAATAAAAAAGTTTGAAATCTATTCTGACCACCTGGATCGACGAACTGTTACTAAACGGTTGTAATAAAACGGTCTGACACGTTAGAATGTTTGCTTTGATCATAATTTAATATTAACTTTATTAAGGGCCCCAAAAATTTGGCTTTTTTTTCATATAAGACCCTTTTCAAAAGTCCTCACATTGAAGTCGTCGAGAGATCAATTGACCATTTTTGTAAGGAAACAAACGTGAGACCAAAGGCGTATAGGGACGTAGCCATGGGATAACTATCACTAAAATTCGTCAAAGTTTTTATGAAATCTAAAATCTTTTAGGAAAATCATGAGACAAAACCATAGTCCCAACCCCCCCCCTCCCCGGCTCTTTTTTGTGGGTATTGTTAAATTTTAGTACGATGTTGTAATTTTTCGGCCCAATCGTATAAATTTTTATATAAATATTAAGTTCGCCCCCCTTACAAAAATAATTTCGCCCTTGCCCCCTATAGAGGAAGTTCAAGTTCCGCCACTAGTTTTAAGATAGAATTACATATTTGTCCATACAAACTTAATCATTTATATATATACCCAACTTTAAATTTTAATTACATATATCCTCATATAGAACTTAATTTATTACATATATAACTAAAATAAAATTTTAATTACATATATTCTCTTCTAAAACTTTATCAATTACATATTAACCCAAATTAAAATTTTAACTACATACATCCTCTTTTATTAAACATAAATATTACATATTTATCAATTTTATAATCTTATTAAATATAACTTATATAATTAGTATTTTACTCTTATCATTATTAAACTTTAAAATGATGTTTTTACTAACTTTTGAGTTTTGATTATTTGTAATGTTTCTAAACTAATGTTTTTTTATCTTCTTCTTCTTCTTTTTGTATCTTATTTACCTTTTGAGCATAATTTTTTCTAGTTCGCATACACAATTCGAACAAATAATTTTACTTATTTTGTGTTATGAGTAATTCTCCTATCTCAAATCCCGTATTTACATATGTTTAGTTCAAAAACTATTAAACATGTACCTTCTCGTGAATCTATTTGTTAGCTTGAAACGAAATTGAAACATAAACTAACTAGTTGCGCTGGAATCGTCTTATCACCCTCCACCACTCTCACTAACAGTCCTAACTGAAGAGCGGAAAAACATACCTGATTTGAAAATCTTGATTTTGCTAGATACTCAAACTGCAACATCAAAAATCATCACTTGTAACATCTATCTGCATTCAAATATCATTTCTGAAGTTGTGTGTTGAAATTTTAGCCAAATCACTTGTTTTTGGTCGGTCACTTTTTTTGACCATCGGTGTACAGTGCAAACAATATGGATGGTGGATGGTGATAAAACAATTCCAATATAATTGTATTCCTTTCAAGTTTGTTTTTAGTAGTTTCGAGCTACTTAAATAAATCGTGTTGCATGACGAGATTGAATGTTTTTACATGTGAACCAAGGAATCTTACTATCTAGAAGGTAAACGTAGTATAAAGAAAGTAAGAAATGATAATATTAAAACATAAACAAATAATTATATATCCAAAGTTTGTTAAAAAGAAAAACTAGTTAAGAAATGAATAAATACTTAATTTTAAAGTTTTAATAAAAATAAGATTAAAAATTAAAGCAATTATATATGTTAATTTTAATAAAATATATTCAAATAAGTAAATATGTAATATTTATGTTTAGTTAAAAGAATATATGTAATTAAAATTTTAGTTTGAGTATATATGTGAATGACTAAGTTTTGTAAGAGGATGTATGTAATTAAAATTTTAAGTTTAGTATATATGTAACTAAATAAATTTAGTAGGGGAAAATATGTAATTCTCTCTATCTTTAAATAGTATAGAGAAAATCTTATAATAGCTCATAACCCATAAGTTATATTTTAATCCCTAATCCTCGAAGATATTAGATAAAACCAATACATAATATAATCATATTGAGATTTACATTCATGGTTGAGAATAGAAACAAACAAATATATATATATATATATATACAAGAATAATCTCGTTATCATTATCATTATCAGAAGAATTTGACAATAACAAACTTTACTTATATACAATAAAGAGGTCGCACCCAAATAGACACCGGGTCACATGATTGAGATTAATACAATTGGTTATTATTAACGATTCATTCCTTCATGAGCCATTGGTGGAATTTGAACCCCATTGTTACGCATCATCCTATCCATATTCCCTTGCCATCCTATATATAATATAAAAAAAACTTTTCTTGAATTGATCATCAAATTTATCATAAGTTTCATGATAAAAAAAGTTATAGTTAATTTTAGTTTTACTCTTTAAAGTTTGACTAAAATAACAATTCTTTTTTAAAATATTGAAACAACTAATGAAACTTTTGAAATGAAATTGAAACAATTTATAAAACTTTTAGAGATAAATTAATCTTTTGGAGGAAAATAGTTATTTTTAACAAACCTTTAGTAGTAAAATTGAACTTAACTAAAAAATTATATCAATTTGCAGTCAAACTGACGAGTATGAGAAAGACATATATGATCATTACCAATCGACAAATCAAATCCGCGGTGTTGAAGCTCACGATACTCTTGGCACAAGGCGCATGGCTCACAACAGAAATGAACACAACAATCGTTAGTAGGAGCTTCAGGCAATCCATATTGACGCCTCATTTTGGTTCGATTAGCACAAGAATAAACGCAACCACAACACGTTAAGACACTGATGATCGTGTATATGGCTCCATGCACACCACAAGCTATGTTAAACACAAATAAACTTATCAATTTATTGCAAGTTGTCCGAAATTAGCATACATGTTAATTAGAGTACTTACAAGTATTTCCTTTGTTTATGATCTCGGCTATTTGTCCAAAAATAATGCAAGGACACCAACATGTCAAGCAACCTGTGCTTAGAAAACTTAAATAATTTAGAAAATGAGTGTGACGTAACATTTTAGATATAAAAAGTTGCATTTTTCTAACAAGAAGATTGCATTTCTTAACAAAAATATTACATTATCAACAAGAAAATTGTTTTAGATCAAAGGTATTAGCTTCACTTTATTGTTACAATCATTTTAAGTATACAAGAAGTAAAGAAGATGACATAGTTTGAATGACTTACAATTGGGGATATCAACGCAACAGTCACATATTCCACTAGACCAAGGGGTCTGAGGTATCATAGCCGTTGGCGGCAAAACACCAGCGGCGTTGGGCTGTGATGGTGGTTGGTCGTGTCCCGGTGGCAGGGTCGACGGTGGTGGAAACTTATGAGGAAACATGGTCGATTGTTTAAACCAAGTGTTACCAACAAAAGAAAGAGTTTACTTGGACTTTTAATGTGTAGGAGTGCTTCATGATAACATATATGGACCATACTCTACAATGACATGTGAAGTGTGAACTCTCGAAACAGCAGAGAAAAAACATATTTAAAATTTTTAATCATCAACTTGTCAAATTTGTATTATATTCTGAATTTTAAACACTTGGTTTAGGTATAACAAAACGATTGTTCTTTGATTAGTGTATAACATACATTAGTAACAAAAAAACTTAAAGATTAGAAAAAGCAAAAGGAGATAACCCAAACAATTAATAATTATCTTGATCCATTAGATAAAACTAAACAATTAATAAATCAAATATATTATCCTAACTAACTTATGACCCATAATAGAAGACTCAAATACAAAACAAAACTAAAAATAAAAATGCAGGCCCTAACAAGAATATAAATCTAGCATCTCAAGCATGTTTGGGATTGTTTATTTTGATTGGAAATAGAAACTTATTAACTTATGATTTTCAAAAGTAGTTTTTAAAAAAATATTTAAATTAACTTATAAACTAAAACGTTTTAAATGACCAAACTCGTTACACTTAAAAACCGTGTACGACTTTTGTGTAGCTGCTTTCGACTTTTGTTTGGTTGGACTCGACCATCCCTCTCTTGACCAACTCCGCGACCTCTGCAATGGCCACATTCTTGATCTTCATAGCTCAAATATTGTATATGAGTGCGTAAATACATATATACATATATATATATATATATATATATATATATATATATATAT
>BJCM01052877.1:0-36162 GCA_018326385.1 Flaveria bidentis | reverse complement strand
TAAGAATCGATTAGGAATCGATCTACTGCGATCTATGAACTTGGAGTATGATCTTAGAGGTCTCTTGACGGCTAGGGTACGTCTGGAGTTGAAGTGTATTCAATGCTTCGTTTTTCCATGAATTAGGTGGTATTTATAGGTTAGGGTTGCTCATTCGGGCGACTAAACCATCAGCATGGTTCATTCGTGCGATTGAGCCATGCGGTTGATCCATTCGAACGACTAAGTATTCAGTCGTGTGACTGAGCCAGATTCATGTTATAGTCATACGACTGATCCAGTCTCCGGGTTCAGTCGTGCGACTAAGTCATTGGTATGAAGTTGTTCATGCGTATAGTCCATTAGCATGGGCCATTCGCATGATAACTTCATATTACTTAGTTTGAATGTATTAATTGTCATAACATTATTTGTATTAATTCAAACAATCATAAACCTATATAATCATGTCAATATGCGATAAACAACTCATTAATGAAATATTAAACATTATAAACACAATCACACATTTGCATTTCATTAAGTACCCAACTATTACATAAGTGTAAGACAATAAAGACATATTACATTAAGATCAGAATCAAGGTACACATGTATCAACAAAATTGGTGGATATTCATCACTTAAGTACCCCGTCTTTCCTTAGCCAGAAACTTTTGTTTGCCATATAACTACATATTAGGTGAAATGATTCTGGATATATACTAGACCAAGTTAAAGGTATGTTTAGTATGTTTATAAAGTTTAAGGAACAAGTGTAAATATAAGTCTAGCAAGGATGTGAATGAATAAGTTGTATTGTATATGGTTACAATTGAAAACATGAAGAATTTTACTATAAACATGATTCAAATTGATAGATAATCATAAAAATTTTGATTTTTTGTGTTTAAAGCATGTTTATATTACTTATTTTATAATAAAAATTGTTTATTACATTATATTCATGAAATTATTGGAATGTTGCAAAATTTAGGGTTTTGATAGCCTAGGATAGATTCGCACACTAAGCTTGCATGAGCTATTTGAGGGGTCAAATCAACAAGTTAGAAGATGTTCTTTATATGGTTGAAAAGACAAAACTCTAAATATATTTTTTAAAAATCATCGAAAAAGCGTCTGTTATAAGGGAGATATGAGTATCTAAAGTTGGCCCTGTGAATCTGTCAAATCGGTAAATTTAAGTTTAATGTGTTTAAACAAAGTTTTGATGATTTCATATTTATTTGATGCTTTGATCAATCTTAGATCTATAATTACTATAAAAATATTATTTAATCATTGATGTAAGATAGTTATATCTTTGATAGAACAAAATTAGAAAGTTATGAACACAAAGAACACTAAAAATTTAGGATGATTACTAGTTTATTAGATATATATTTTATAGTTGAGGGTGGATCCAAAAAAACCATATAGTTTGGAGAAAACCAAAAAAACCAATTCTAGCCAATCAAAATTATTTATTATTTATTTTGATCAATTAATTTCAAAGGATATTTTAGTAATTGTCTTTGTAACTTATTCTTAGTAAATAAAATTGGTTGAATAATATTCCTTATTTTACTCCTCTATTGGGACAGATAAAACCTGTGCAACCAAAACAACACTTGAAATAATTTTTGGTACAACTAATAAAGACTTTCGAATGCAAAGCTGCACTTCCGAAGGCTAAAGTAGAAGAAGTTCCAAAGAAGGAACTTTTTCTTCCGAAGACAAAGTGAAGCCATCTTCTGAAGACAAACACTTGGAAGATTTAAAGACAAAAGACTTTGGAAGTATAAAGACTTGAAAATAGCAGAAGTCTCGGAAGAAGTTGATTCTTCTTAAGTATAAGTGGCTTCAAAAGAACTTGTTCTTGGGAAGCTTGTTCACCTTCGGAAAAACCTACTATGAACCGGTAAATATTAGTATGGTCCTTCTGACAAGCTGCTGCAACCTTTGAAATACTACGTGGTGTTTTCCCACGCCCATGTAGTTGAAAATAGTTTATTCACTATTCATTGTTTATCAGTTAGTACAGTTAGAAACTTTAATTGGTAACAAAAAGGTAAGTCATAGACCTGTCATGAATACCTTATCTAGGATTGTATTTTATCTTAGATACCTTACTACTAGCAATGTAGTATATGTTTAGTAGTAATTTCGCTGCTGGTAATCTAATTATAATCGGCGGTAGATAGTAGTATATATAGTTCTCATTGTAAACTCATTTGTAAGCTTGTAAGAGTCTTGTAAAATTTTGAGTTGAGAAGTAATATATACAAATATATTGAAAACCATTTATTGTGTGTTGTTTACTTAGTATATTATTATCAACTCTTAAAGGATTCTACTTCATCATTTGAGTGTGAATTAGTGAGTTTAAGAGAGAACACTTGTGTTTAGTGACCAAAACCAATCCTGTAATTGGTATTAGAGCATTCCACCATCCCCAATCAACTTGTCTTTTCACTCATACAGTCACCTCACTCAAAATGGCTATCAACTAGAAATCATCTGGATCTGAAATGGGAATGATGTCTAAAGATCCTATCATCACCTATGATAACTTCAGATCTTATATTATTATCAACTCTTAAAGGATTCGACATGCTTGATGGATACCATGTGGAGATGGAAAATCAAAGAGGCTACCAAATGAGCAGAACCTCTTGTCCTTCTACTAGCAAGACTTTAGTTGTTGCTAAAGGATCAAGAACCCCCAGCCCCAAAAGTATCTAACTTACACTCAGCAACAATCATGTTCTTCTAGGACATACATCACTTTTTCTGAGACACCAAGGTCTCAACTGCTTAATCAAGTCCCTTCCCGAACAATTATGCCTTTGTTTTAGGAAATGAGCATGCTAGTGACTTTTAGTTCTGCTTTGACGATCTAGAATGATTTAGCCTAAATGATGTTGAATACATGGACATCGTCCAACAAATGGCTTTGCTAACTTATAGAGCAAAGAAGTTCTTTATACAACAAATTTAGGTTTGACGAAACCAAGGCCAAATGCTACAACTACAATCAACTTGATCATTTTGCCAGGGAATGCAAAGCTCCAAAATCAAATCTAGGAGCCGCTCAAGCCTCCACACATCCAGCCACACATAAAGTTGCTACAAAGTCAACTAAACAACAAACTATTATTGTTTCTCATAAAGTTGACCAGAGCTTCATGGTGCAAGATGTGACCCCTGTTCAAGCACTCATGGCTGCAATAGATGATAGAAAGGTATATGAACATTATATTGCTAAAGTCAAATTGTATAAGGACTATAACATGGAAAACAAATAAGATATTGAGTCCTTAAACATCTTAAAATATTATTTTAAAAGGACAGAATCTGACTATAAAATGAAAATTAAAGAGTTAGAGAAAACTATATCATCTTTAAAACATGAGCACTCCAATTATAGAAAAGATTTAATTTCCATGTTAAATGAGGCTCAAGCCCAACTAGTCCTAGTTGAGGCTGAAGAAAATAAGTATTCTACTGAAGAGCATAATCTTAAAACCATTCTTGCATCATCCTCCCACTTAAAGGTTTGATGTTAAAACAAAGGTGGGTTGGGAAGTATTGAAATTTCTCCACCATATTCTTATGAGTTTGTAAGAAACCAAGATATGGTATTGAAGAGAAAGAGGTTTCATTTGCTGACCCCTACCTTATGAGAAGAAGAATGATATAACTATGGAGACCATTATAGGGAAGGATCAGGTTGAAAAACCCATTCCTACCAGAGATGATCAAACTATGACCACCAAAGCCAGAAGAAACAAAGCTAAGGTAGCCAGAAAAACTACTAAAAAAGTGGCTAAGTCCAAGCTAAAGATAGACCTAAAGAACAAAGATGTGTTTATCTTAACTGGATTCCAAGTGGTTGTAAGTTCTGATCCGGGAAAAGATTAGCACTCCTATCCAGTTGAAGGATTAGAAATTGAAGGGGAAGACTACTTAAGATGAAAATAAGTGCAAGAAACAACAGTCATCACACCCTATAAAGAGTAACATTGAGTGTATAATATGTGGTCTGCATAACCACATGGCTAAAGATTGTTACTACAATCCTGCAAGCACACATTATGCAAATAATATTAAGAAAGGACTCATGGAGGGTTTCACATTTAGACCTTATCATATGGTTCAAGTGTTAAGAAAAGAAAAACTTGTTTTCGAAGCAAATTGCTTTCGGAAGAAACTCACTCTTCCGAAAGGAAAATAGCTTCAGAAGATAAGCCAAAGAAAATTCAAAAGATCTAAAGAGTTCATTTGAAACCTTCTAAGAAGAATACTGCTTCGGAAGAAAAGGTGGTGAAAGCCTCTTTCGAGAAGAAAGAAGCCTCAGAAAAAAGCCATGCTGCTAAAGCTTCATCAAGCTCATCTACACTAATCAACCAAAGGATGAAATGGAAGGTCAGAGAAGATGTTGCAGCCCAGACCTCTTCTTAACACACCACAATTGAACCCCCATGCATACATTTTGGTTTAATTATTTCATCCACATTGGAAGAGCCCAAGTCCAACAAGTATTGGGTTTCCAATAGTAACTAACTTTTTCACCTTATGTGCAGGGACATCCACATGACAAAAGCGATAATATTTGGATAGTGGACAGTGGATACTCTAAGCACATGGCAAGTAACAGATCTCTTCTTCAACAAATTTCAACATTTTGATGGAGGACATGTTTAGCTTGGTGTTAAAATCGGAGGACACATTTATGATAGAGGTAGTGTATACAATGGTAAGCTAAAGGTCAACATAGTAAACTTTGTCAAACAGCTTAAACACAATCTTTTAAGTGTTTCCCAATTTTGTGATCAAAAGCACCAAATGCTTTTCATAGAACATGAGTGCATTATCCTCAAACCCGGGATGACAATTCTTTAGGAATTGGTGCTTCTTAAATCACCCAAGAAAGGGGATATGTACAAGCTTGATATGAACAATGCTTCCCCACTGGGTGAAGTATCATGCTTTCTTTCTAAAGCTAATGGTGATTAGTCAGCTCTATGACATAAAAGAATATGTCATGTTAATTTTAAAACCATGAATAATTTGGTTAAAAATAACTTAGTACATGGTGTGCCTAAAAATGTATTTTTCTACAAAGATAACTGTATTGCATGTCTAAAAGGAAAGCAACACAAGGTTTCTTATAAATCCAAAGAAGTTAACTCTATCACCACTCCATTACATTTATTGCACATGGATTTATTTGGTCCTACCAATATATTGAGCTTTGGAAGAATATCATACTGACTTGTGATTGTTGATGATTTCACTAGATTTACATGGGTATTCTTTATAAGAACTAAAGATTAAACTACTGAAACTCTGAAGTCTTTTATTCTTAAAATAGAAAATGAATTTGATCGCAAGGTAAAAGTTATTAGAAGTGATCAAGGGACTTAGTTTTAGAATCAAGTTCTTGACTCATTTTGTAACTCAAAAGGGATTGCCAGACAATATATTGCTTCCAAAACTCCTTAACAATACAACGTTATTGAGAGGATAAACATGACATTTATTGAGGCTACTAGGACTATGTTAGCTTATTCAAAGTTACCCCTAATATTCTGGGCAGAGGCAGTCAGCATTGCATTCTATGTGCATAATAGAGTCCTTATAGTTAAGCCCCATGGAATAACCCCTTATGAGCTATGGAACAAGAGACCACCGTTCATTGGTTTTATTAGGTCCTTTGGTTGCAGGTGTAGCATACCTAACACAAAGGACAATTTGGCAAAATTTGCTGAAAAGTCAGATGATGCTATCTTTGTTGGATATTCATCCAACTCTATTGCTTTTAGAGTTTGCAATATAATAAATCAACAATTTAAGGAATCGTCTAACATTTTTATTAATGAGCAGACTTCTTGTGTTAGGAGAAATGGTCGTAAACATATCCTTTACTTAAAAATGTTTCCAAACCATTCTAAACCTTCTTGTAAACATGTTTTAGCTAGAACATGAGCTTAAAATGATTCAGATGATGATCATGGTTTTGAGTTACCTAGACCTCTTCCAAATTCTTCAAGAAATGCTGAAAATCAAGCTCCCATAAATAGAAGACCTGAAAGCATGGCTATCTCCAAAACAAGGGGAACTTCAACTAGCTGTCAACAAAGTGAGCCTCAGAACTCATCAAAAGAAAAGTCAAACACTATACAACACCAAGCTGATAGATGTAGCAATCAGGAGGAACATGCAACTGTTAATGTTGCTCCACAACAAAAATCTACTCATGTTGTGTTTCCTTTATTCAATCTATCCTTATTGAATGAATGTGAGACATCAGCTGGTCCAAGTGTTCAAAATCATAAGCATAACTTTTCCAACCTAGATCTCTCCATGCAATTGATGTGATCCCTAGGCTGAGGATTCACAACATTCACCCAGTTAAAAACATCATGGGAGATGCTTTTGAATGTGTGAGAACAAGAGGACAAATTCATAATGGGAATGTATATTTTACTCATGCTTCCTTTCACATATCGAACAAAGGAAGGTAGAGTAAGCCTTGAAGGATAGTAGTTGTATCGAATGAATGTAAGAGGAGTTTCTTCAATTTAAAAGACAAAAGGTTTGGAACCTATGTTTACTACCATCTGGTCAAGTACCCATTGCCACAAAATAGGTATTCAAAAGCAAAAAGGATCATAGAGGCTTGATTATCAAGAACAAGGCAAGACTAGTAGTTCAAGGCTACACACAAGAGGAATGAATTGATTACACTGATGCCTTTGCACACATTCCAAGACTTGAGGCAGTGAGGATCTTTCTTGCTTATGCAGCATCTAAGAATTTTACTATTTACCAGCTTGATATCTAGTGTGTTTTTCTATACGGGGATATAGATAGAGAAGTCTATGTGTGCAAGCCTCTGGGATTTGAAGGTCCACATCATCCCAACTATGTGTGCAAATTGGATAACTCTTTGTATTGGCTTGTACCAAGCACTTAGGCTGTGGTATGAGACCTTGTATTAGTTTCTCCTAAAGAATGATTACACCAGAGGCACCATTGATAATACATTATTCATAAGGAAGTCAGGAAAAGACATCTTGCTAGTACAAGTCTATGTTGATGACATCATATTTGGTTCCTCAAATGACCAAATGTGTAAAGACTTTGAAAACATTATGAAGAAGAAGTTTGAGATGACTTCCATGGGAAAATGGACTTTTTCCTTGAAATCCAGGTAAAGCAGATGAAAGATGGGTTCTTTGTCAATCAATCTAAATATGTCAATGATATTTTAGAAAGATTTGAAATGAAGGATTATAAGCCAACAAATACACCTATACCATAAAGCATAACCTCTATCCTGACTCTGAGGGGGAGGATACTGATCAACATAAGTATAGGGAAATTATTAGATCTCTGATGTATCTCACAATAAATATACCTGAAATAATGTTTTCAACCTGCATTTGTGCAAGATATCAGGCTGCCCCAAAGGTGTCTCACCTAGTTGCTGCCAAGAGAGTCCTTAGATACCTTAAAGAAGCTCCAAAGTTGGGTCTTTGGTATCTTAGGAATCAAGATTTCAATCCCTATGGCTGCACTGATAGTGACTATGGTGGCTACAATATCAACAAGAAATCAATACCCCGAAGATGTCAATTTCTTGGTGGAAGGATAATCTCCTGGCAATACAAGAAGCAATCCTATGTCTCAACATCAACTGCTGAAATTGAATAGATTGCTTCTACTAGTTGTTGTGCTAAGTTGCTGTAGATTCAAAATCAAATGTTAGATTATGGCTTCAATTTCATGGAGACTCCTATCCATATTGACAACAAGAGTGCCATTTACATTATAGAAAATCTGGTCAAACACTCCAAGACAAAGCACATTGATATCAGGTATCATTTTATTAGAGATATTAATGAGAGAAATCTAATCAAACTAGTCAAAGTTAACTCAAATGAACAGTATGCTGATTTGTTCACAAAGCATTTGATGAACAAAGGTTTAAATATTTGATCACAACTATTGGGATGATAAACATTGACTAGCTTATCTCCTATGAAAAACCTTTTCAATATGTGTTTTTTCTATATCATACAATCTAAGCCTAGTTACAAAAGGTATTTCTTCCAAATTTTCGAAGTATGAGTTCTTCCAAAGAGAAACATTCCCTCGAAAGATATTCAATGCAACTTCCGAAGGAAACTTTTTCTAAGTTTGTATTATCTTCAGAAAAGTTTTAAGCTTCGGAAGAACATTTGATGTTTCATCAAATCTATTTCCGAAGTGATAAAACTTCTTCATTCGGAAGACTTTCTTACTCTTGAAAGTAGGATTATCTTACCTTCAGAAGTAAGTTTGGCTTTTGAAGATATTACATTCAGAAAATCATACTCTCAAAAGAAAGCTATACTGTGTAACCGAAATCTTTGGGCCCCACTCTGTAAAAATGTAAAGATTTTCTTAATGATGTCGGAACATTGATGTGCTCCAAATTATACATAAAAATCCTATCAAACAATTATTTTTCAATATCTCCATTAAAGTGATGAATATGTACTTAAAATGTTAAATTGTGTTTTTAGGTGTTTAAAAGGGCAAGATGCTCAAAAGAAGCATATTTGAAAAAATTAAAGTAAACCGAGCTTTGAAGTCCAAGCATGGGGTCGTGCCTCATTAAGCATGCCCCCATGCCTTGCCTACAACACCCACTCTAAATTGACACACACCCTTGTTTGGACATCTGAGAGGACAAAAAGTATTTTCCCCTAAATGCAAGCATGGGTCAATGCCCTATAAGGCATGAGGCCATGCCCCCACATCCAACACAGGGTCATGCCCCATTAAGCACAAGGTCGTGCCTGACACAACCTACATGTACGATCCGACCAGTTTTCGTAAGCATTGTACTAGCATGGGGTTGTGCCTTTTAGGCACCGGGGCGTGCTTAAACACTCAAGAAAACCTATAAATAGAGGCCTAAGCTTACCATTTAAAAAAAATGCTTTTGGGGGGAGAGTAACTCTATAGAATTCTCTCAGGAATCAAGTCTTCAAGACCATTTGGAGGCTCGGGAAGTGCGTACAACACTTGAAAGAGGCTCGAGATTGTCTAAATTTCATCCATTGTGGATCACCAGTTTGATTGTTCCATTTCACCAATGATTTCATATCTATCTTCTATGTTATCTGTTGTTATGTTCAAGCTCATTATAAGCTAGACTCTTATTATCATCCTAATTAGATGAAAATTATGTAATTTGTGATTAACAAATGGTGTGATATATTTTATGTTAATGTTATGGTGGTCTTGGGAAAACTTTTGATGGGTAGCATCTACATTTGAATGGGAAGTTATAACTTTATGGTTTGTGATTGTGATTGACATACACAGTTGAAAACATATGATCCACTTTCATTCACGAAACTGGTCTTCATAATAAATCCATGGAAAATGAACTAGAAATGGTTATTAGAAATCATATCACCTTAACTTTTTGATCATTTGCAGGTTCCCTTTTATTAGTCTGAGAAACCTACAGTAATTATTATGGTTTTCTAAAATTAATGGTATGTTAGGAAGGAACCTGATCAACTCTTATTTTAACATTAAGTTTTGTTTCCAGAAATCATATCTCAAAAAGGTCACAAAAGATTTACCTATATTACTAGGGCTTTGATCTAAGTAGTAAACTCAGTCTGACATGATCCTACTCACTACAGAGTGGATAGACAAGAAATCATGCCAGGTCACCTTTATAAACATGAACATAATTACATTAATCAATATCTTAAAAATCACACTACCAATTCATCACAATTACATAAGTGTAATCTAATTAGCATGGTAGCCTTTATTCCCTGGTTTTAAATCCAAACGCTTCAATCTTATTTTACTTTATTTTAATTATTTTTTTACACCCCAAAAATCTTATCAATGCAAATAATCATTTTCTCAAACAAAAACCAAATCTGATAGTCAAATATTAAGGTTGTTGAGTAGGCTAGGTATGTCCATGGATTGATACTTGGTTCTTACCATCACTATACTACCACACGATAGGTACATTTTCCTTTTGTGTGTGTGTTTTAGTATTAGTAATAACCAATTAAAATTGAATCTTTGTGAAAACTATTTATCAAAATATATACGTTCTGCACCGCATTAAGTTTTTGGCACTGTTGCCGGGGACATACGGCAGTTTGAAAGACAATCTAAATTTTTGACTATCTTGTGTATACCTTGTGCATGACCGGTGAAGGGTATGCACTTACAACACAACAACACAATGAGGAGAGTTGCTAAGAACACTTAACAGATCAAATAGGAAACTAGTTAACCTTTGGTAAAGATGCTAAGAACACAAGTAAATATGAGACAAAACATGATGGTGAAACACACATGTAGTTGGTTTTCAAGAATGTTGTATATTGCCTCTCAAGTTCTATTACAAATGTTACAAAAGCATACCTGAAAGTTACAAGTACTTGAGATACATATACTACATCCTATAGCTGGCCATACTTTGAAGGCCAGCTGGATACAATTGACTAGATGACAAACAAAATCAAATATAGAGTCAAAAGGCAGATTTGCCTTTTGACTAGTGACTATGACATGCCATAGCTCACATCCTAATATATTACTAAAAGGATAAAGTACATAAATTAAAAAGTTACAAACTCAAGACCTCAATGTACAGTTACCAAAATCATGGACCTTTCACCAACTTATGTAAAGTTGATGTCTCATCAGAGTTGCAGCGGAAAAGGGTCCAACTTTATTTAAAAGGTACATCAGATAAAGCATGTGTTCAAAAGTCTTCAGAAGAAATCTGTCTTCAAGTGTTGGCTTCGGAAGACTTTGTCTCTGAAGCTTCTAAAGACTTCATCTTTGGCTTTGGAAGATATTGGTTTTGGCTTCGGAAGATTTCACACTTAGAGTATTTTCTAAGGCAGAGTGTGAAACTTCCGAAGCTTTTCACTTCAGTACACTTGTGCATGCATGCAGGAGAGATTTGGGTGTTTGGGTTGCATTAGCCTTATATTAAACCTTACAAACTCCCCTTATGCTGATGCTACCAAAACACTTAAAGACGTCAGATATCAATAGTCCTTATTAGGATAATGACTATCCCTTTATTCATAAGATGGTCAGGATCACTCAGACTCTCAAAATGTCTTCTCTTGTCAAAGAGATCATGTAGAGGCAGATTGAACATGTCTTGCCATGTGTAGACATTCTTAATACCTTTAGGATGTGAGCTATGGCATGTCAGATTGAGTGGGGACAGAACCTTGCTGTTGATAAAAAATGGAAGCTTGCTGAGGCTCAGCAAGAGATTCAAGTTGTATTGTCTCAAATGGTTCAACCTTAATCTCTACTTTCTGAGGGACTGACTTGGTGGGGAGTATAAGTCAACAAGTTCAACTCTTTGAATCTTCTGCTTGATCACTCTGATATGCTCATCCATGGTGGATAGAGACATAGGACCAAGTCTCCTTCCAGAGAATCCATACAGCTTCAAGAAGCTCATCATCCTCTACCTATCAACAGACTTCTTCATACTTTTCAGGATGATGGCTCTTGACTTTGCAACCTCTTCCCTTAACTTCCTTTTAGTGACATTTCTTTCTTTGACTATCTCAAGTTCAAGCTCTTTAAGGTACTCAAACTCAATGTAATCTTAAGGTAAGGGAAGAAGTGCAGCAACCTGATAGAGGCCTGTGGAACTCAGGTAGTTGATTATGTTGATCCTATCCTTTCTTTATCTACCTGAGGTTCTTGTGGAACAACATCCTCTTGTATAGGACTTTCTTGAATTGGGGAGAGAGTAGGCACATGCTTGTACAGTCTTTTCTTTCTTTTTTCTTCTTTGATTTGAAGAAGTAGCTTTGCATCCTCTGGCTTCTTTCTTTCCTTTGACAAATTCCATGCCAGCCAGTTCATTTAATTCATCTAAGGGGAGGGAGATGATATCATCAATACCATAGTTCCTGGTCTGCAAGTAGCTGATCCTGATTGCCCTCAACTCATCATATTGAGTTTTTGGCCAAGGGGGCAGTCATGATAGCAGCTTCCATGAGTCTTACAGACCTAGTAGAGGAACTTTCTCCCATCAGCTTCCTTTTCCTCTCTCTCTCCTCCTCCTCAATCTCCTCAAAAGTCATTTTTCTTTTCCCTTTGACACTCACAGACCTTTATGACTCAGGGTTGAGAGAGCTTTGGCCTTCATTGTTTGGAGTAGCTTCTAAGCTCTGGCCAGAGAGAGGTTGAGATGCCCCTTCACCAGGGTGTCTCATAAAGGGAATGAACATCTATAGCACTTGATGGTGAGACAAAGCTCTTAGGTTCTACCACTAGGCCTTCAGTCAAGGTTTCCCCTATGAAGTTAATCTTAGGGTCTGCCTCAACATCCAGTTGACCAATGATATTGCCTGATTGCCTTAGTCTCTTTCTGAAGTTGAGCTCTGCAGTGATTCTCTCTTAAATTCTTTGAGCCAGCGTGTCTGGATTGGCTTTGGTTGACAAGTGGCATGCTGACAAGATCAAGACTTTCATAGAAGTTCAAAGTCTGAAAATTGAAGACTTCTTGCTGCCCTTGAACACTTTGAATGATAAGGGCTCTTCTGTTTTCATCATACATCCACCCAATAATATGATTTGAAGTTGGTGGAGATGACATTGCCCTTGGTATACCTTCCTCAAAAATACTCTGAATGTAGGAGTCTATGGAGTCCATATCAATGTGAACTTGAGGAAGTTGTTGAGTATGCACAAATGCAAGTGAGGATGGTGAGTCCTCATTATCCATACTCCCTGAAGAACTCCCAGGTTCTATAACTGTAATGACTTTCTCCCCCTTTTTGGTAGCATCACCCTCTTGCATAGGTGAGCTACGAGTTAGGTCAATCACACTCACAGGTTCTTGTGTTCCTGATTGAGCTCTTCTTAAAGGTCTCCCAGCTAGTTTTTCCCTGAGATAAGAAATCTCAAATTGCTGATCATTGACCTTGTTTTCTCAAGGTAGTCACCTGAGATTCAAGATGACTGACATTGGAGAATAATAAGGTGCATGTTTGTGACAGTTGTTGCACCGTTAGCCTCAAATTCCTCCATCTTCATCAGAAGAATCATTGGGGGATGAGATGATTGCACCAAACTCCACTCTCTCACCACCAACTTCAGGTTCTTTGCTGCTGGATTTCCTCTACACACTGATAGCCTCAGTTGAGATGTCAATGGGCTGATTTGCCATGGCTATGGCCTGAATGATGTAATCACTTGCAAAAGTGAGAGCCTCTTCCATATGTGTAAGGCCCCATTCCCGGGACGCTTACAGATGGCCAATCATCGCACATAAAACATATAATTACATTAACTTGAAATAAACGTTGCAGCGGAAACATTAAAAACAACATTTTCATTCAAAATGCTTTTGCAAAATAATACAACATTCGTTACACGATTTCATTTGTTCGCATTACAATGCAAAAACATTAAACAAAAGAATGCCATCCAAAAGAGCCAAGTAGTCGCCTCGTGCCATCCTTATTAACTATACCTGCCAACTGGAAGATGCATAAAAAGTTAGCGTTGCTGAGTGAGTTCTAGTTTTAAGATAAAAACATACGTTACTTTCTTTCCAATCATACTATACTCTTGTACATGATAATAATCGTAAGTACACATAGATAAATCATTATTATCTTCTTTTACTGTTCATCACATTCTTTCTTCTTTACCATATTCTTTATCACTATCTGGATCAGTGTCATCAGCTATGCCCAAAACAAATGGGATACTAGGCTGAAGATCATAATTGACTTCCACACAACACATAGCCTGGCACCAACATCGGGGTAAGTGACACGATCCCAATTGTATACTACACCTCCAACATTATGCATAACTCAAGCACTAGGCCGAAGATCATAAATGACTTCTATATCGCACATAGCTTGGCACCAGCACCGAGGTAAGTAATCATTATAAACCAACTGTATACTACACTCCCAACATTATGCATAACTCGGGTACCGGGCCAAAGATCATAAATGACTTCCACACCGCACATAGCCTGGAACCAGCACCGAGGTGAGTATTCACTATAAACCATGTACCAAACCGTTGGTCAGTCACAAAGACTAGAACCCCTGCGTGTATCCTTGAGGGTTAGCTAAACCACACACAATTGATTTTACGACATTTTAGAGTCGTGCACCTCTGTACATCTTACTTGCAAGCCTTTCCCTACTTTCTCTTTTTCATTAATGCGTGCATTCTATCATTATGTTCCTCTTTCATTATCATTCACTTTACATTACATAATACTTTATCATTTCTTCCACGACTATAACACGTAAAGCCACGGGAAAGATATACATACATAACAGGAACATTAACATAATCATGCAAATCATCATACATATCAGCATGCATACATGACATACATCACCCATACCATCATGCATAACATCATACATAACATCATACAATGCCCATCACATCATCTATGACTTCAAAAAGTCAACTTACATAGCCCCCGGGAACATCCCAAGTCAAAGCCTACTTTTTCATTTTCCCCAAAAAGTAAGAAAATAATCTAAGTCTTTAGGCGCATGAACACTATGCAAGCGCATGAGCACTATGCAGGCACATGACCCTTTAGGCGCATGAGGCACACTTAGGTGCATGAGAAACTTTTGGGTGTCATGAACACTATGAAGGAGCATGAGCACTATGCAGGCGCATGACCCTTCAGGCGCATGAGGAACACTTATGCGCATGAGAAACGTTTGGGCGCATCAGCACTATTGGAGCGCATGAGCAACACTTAGTCTATTCTGGGCAGATTCTAGCGCATGAGCACTATGCAGACGCATGAGTGCCTAAGCGCATGAACTATCTGGGCGTATGAACACTTAGTCAATTTCAGCCTATTTCTAGGTGCATGAGTACTATTTGGGTGCTTGGGGACACTTAGGCAGTTATTTTTAGTTGGGCGCATGAACCTTATTTGGGGGCATGAGCAGCCTATCTCACACTTAAATATCAAAATTCAGCCCTGAATCATTCTCAACTTATTCTATGCTTAATTCATGCATTCTAAGCCGTAGAAACATAACAATAACATCTTCAAACACATACATAGCCCATAATCAAACTCCACCCGTAACATACACACATACGGGTATAAGAACCCATTTTATAAAAACATTCATACATGCATTTCCAGCCCCCAATGCAGTTTAAAACAAGTAAAAGGGGGTTCTGAAACTCACCTTTGCAGCTCTTAGGAGTAACTTCTTCAAACCCGTTTGCAAATCGAGTTCAAACACCTAAAACCCACAAAACACACACCCAAACAACATATAACACGTATGAGCATATAACCATGGCCTAAACCGGTTAAGAACACCTTCGAACCAATAATTCTTACCTTGAATTCGATCTCTACTGGTTCTTTTTCAAAAACCCAAGAGTTCTGCTCTTCTTTCATTATCTCTCTCTAAAATCCGAGTGATACGAATGTAGAGAGAGGGATGGGTAGCCATGCCATCTTTATCACCAACTTTTCAAAGATTTTGTCCTTTTTAAACTTTTAACCCTTCAACTTGGGTTATATAACATTTATTTCTTATTCTTCAATTAATTCTTCTTTGCTATCTTTAAAAGAATAACCGGGTGTTACAAGTCCACTCCCCTTATATTGGTTTCGTCCCCGAAACCTGTTATTCTTCAAACAATCATGGGTAATGCTGTCTCATCTCTTCTTCAGTCTCCCACATAGACTCAGATCCC
Source organism: Flaveria bidentis (assembly GCA_018326385.1). NCBI lineage: Eukaryota > Viridiplantae > Streptophyta > Magnoliopsida > Asterales > Asteraceae > Flaveria > Flaveria bidentis. Next base: position 20,388 of record BJCM01052877.1, on the reverse strand, counting down.
TTTATGTTCTTCCACTGTACTCGCACAAGAGGAACCACCTTATTCCTTATTCTATTCTCTATACGATCAATGATCGCCACTGGTTGCTCCACATAATTGAGTCGTTCAATTACCTCAATATCCACCAGTGGTACGATCATATCCTCATTTATTAAACAGTTTCTTAGATGAGATACATGAAATGTCGGGTGAATTCCACTTAACTCATCTGGTAACTCCAATCTATAGGCCACCTCTCCTACTTGAGCAATGATTTGTAAAGGCCCAATGTACCTTGGGCTCAACTTGCCATGCTTTCTGAACCGAATGATACCCTTCCTAGGTGAGACTTTCAACATAACTCTATCACCCACCTGGAACTCAAGCGGTATACGTCGTTTATCAGCATACGACTTTAGCCTATCTTTAGCTGCCTTTATAAAGGCTTTGATCCTTTCTAGCTTCTCAGTCGTAGCCTCGACCACCTCGACGCTCCATAACTCTTTATCACCGATAGCACCCCAACACACGGGTGTCCTACATCTCCTACCGTATAGCATCTCATAAGGGGGCATACTAGTACTGGCATGATATCTATTGTTATATGAGAACTCAGCTAACGGTAGGTGGTCATCCCAACTTCCTCCAAAATCAATGACGCATGCCCGAAGCATATCTTCCAGTGTCTGAATCGTCCTTTATGACTGACCATCCGTCTGAGGATGATAAGCCATGCTAATATGTAACCTCGTCCCCATTATGTCGTGGAATTTCTTCCAGAATTTAGATGTAAACCGGGTGTCACATTGAGACACAATAGACACCAGCACACCGTGACGAGTTACAATCTTTTTGATGAATAGATCTGCTAACCTCTCGGATGAATATGTCTCGCGGATCGGTCGGAAGTGAGCACTTTTCGTCAAATGATCGACTATCACCCATATGGCATCATACCCTCGCACGGTACGCGGTAGCTTCGTTATAAATTCCATGGTGATATGCTCCCACTTCCACTCCGGTATATCCAAAGGTTGAATCTTCCCATACGGTTTTTGGTTCTTGGCCTTCACTTGTAAACAAGTAAGGCATTTACTCATGTACTCCCCCACATCACGCTTCATACCTGGCCACTAATAATCTTTCTTCATGTCTTGGTACATCTTCATAGCACCGGGATGAATAGAATATCAAGTCTTATGAGATTCATCCATAATCCTCCCATGTAAATCCCCGTATCAAGGAATCCATATTCGTCCGAATCGGGTCCTAACACCAAGCGTGTTTTCACCTAACTCCGCGACCAGACCTCTCATTCTTTTAGGGTTAAAATGATCTTCTTTGAATGCCTCATCTTGAAACTCCTTGACCTGCTTCATTACATCCGAGGTCATAATCAACTGGTACGCCTTCACCCGAATCGGCTCAGGTCTTTCCTTTCGGCTAAGAGAAACCGCTACCACGTTGGCTTTGCCCGGATGGTAATGGATCTCACAATCATAGTCTTTTATGACCTCCAACCATCTCCTCTGCCTCATGTTCAAGTCCTTTTGTTCGAAGAAGTACTTCAAGCTTTTTGTGGTCAGTGAATATGATGCACTTCGTCTATAGGTAGTGCCTCCAAAATCCTCAATGCGAAGACCACAGCTGCTAGCTCTAAGTAATGAGTAGGATAATTAACTTCATGAACTTTCAACATTCGGGATACATAGGCTATAACCTTTCCTCTCTGCATCAACACGCATCCCAACCTCAAGTAGGAAGCATCTGAATAAACCACCAAATCTTCGCCTCCATCGGGTAATGACAAGACATGAGCTTGAGTCAACATTGTCTTTAACTCCTCGAACGCCTCCTCTTGAGTTTGACCCCATACAAACTTTACATCCTTCCGGGTCAGCTTGGTTTGTGGATAAGCAATCTAAGAGATGTATTGAATAAACCTTCGATAATAGCCCGCCAAACCCAAGAAACTACGAATCTTGAAGGGCATCTTTGAGAACTTCCATTGCATCACCGCCTCTACCTTGGCCGGGTCTACCATAATCCCCTCGGGATTCACCATGTGACCCAAGAATTGAACTTCACGCAACCAAAGCACACACTTGGAGAACTTGGCGTACAACTTCTCCTTCCTTAACATCTCCAAAACCTCCCGAATATGACCGGCTTGCTCTAACTCGCTCTTCGAATAAATCAGGATATTATCAATAAACACAATCACTGATTTATCCAACATAGGCCGACACACTCGATTCATCAGATCCATAAAAGCAGCTGGTACGTTGGCCAAACCAAATGACATAACGAGAAACTCGTAGTGACCATAATGCATGTGAAAAGCTATTTTAGGGATATCCTGTTCTTTCACCTTCAGCTGATGGTAGCTAGGTCAGAGGTCTATCCTCGAGAACCAACTGGCACCTTGGAGCTGATCAAACAGGTCATCCATCCTCGACAACGGATACCGATTCTTCACTGTCAACTTGTTTAGCTCACGGTAGTCTATGCACATTCTTATGCTACCGTCCTTCTTCTTTACAAATAAGACCAGAGCATCCCAAGGAGAGATACTCGGTCTGATGAACCCTTTATCAAGCAACTCCTACAATTGCTCCATCAACTCCTTCATCTCATTTGGAGCCAACCGATACGGTGCCTTAGCTACAGGTTGGGCACCCGGTATCAAGTCAATCTGGAACTCGATATCGCGGTCAGGTGGCACTCCTAGTAAGTCTTCGGGAAACACGTCCGGAAAGTCATACACAATCGGCACATTAGTCAGTTGTGGTGTTGGCGTATTCACATCCTTCCCGTAGGCCAAATAAGCACTACATCCACGCCTCATACACTTTCCCGCCACCACCATTGAAATCACCTTCGGTATCCTAGTGACTCGATCACCGTAAATTGTCACCGGACTACCTTCAGGCGCTGTCAATTGAATCATCTTCCTATGACACACAATATTCTCCATATAGTCTGCCAACCAATCCATTCCTAGGACTACATCAAACCCGCCTAAGGTCATCACAAATGATCTAACGGGAAACTTGTGACCTTCTAATTCTACATCACAACCTTCTGTCATCATAGAAATCCTGGTAGACTTACCTATGGTAGTTTCTACATTGAAGGGTGTATTTATATTCTTACTACTAACAGGCAATTTAGCACAGAAAGCAGCAGAAATAAAACTCTTACTAGCACCAGAATCGAATAACAAGGAGGCTAAAGTTTGGTTTACTAGAAACGTACCTGACACAACATCAGGGTCCATCCTAGCCTCCTCCTGCATCATCGTGAACGCTCTAGCACTCGCCCTCTTCCTTTCACATCTAGCCTTCTTCACTCCTGATCCTTCAGCCCTCAGTTTCTTGCAATCCCTGCTCATGTGGCCCTCCTCACCACAAGTATAACACCTCCTCACTCCGCAGTTCTTCGCCAGATGTCATGTCCTTCCACAACGGAAACAGACATTGGATCCCACTCTACATTCACTGGTGTGCTCTCGTCCACACTTAACACACCTCTTCGACCCCGCACTGGAGGTGACCACACGTCGATCATCCACCCGTGCACCCTTGTTGCTTGGAGCGGCTCCGCCACGTCCAAATCGCTTCCCGTTCCAATTCCGATCACCAACACCTTTCTTGCTGCCTTCTGCCACCACCACAACTCTTTCATCATACAACCTCCCCCTCAAGTCAACTGCCGACCTAAACATGCTCGGTCAGGGAGCGATCATGTGCCTACGGATATCCGCCAACAAGCCCTGGATATACCACTTAATCTTTAGTGACAGAGGCGTCACCTAATCCAGCGCCAGCCGTTCCATCTCATTAAACTAGGTGGTGTACTGCTGATGTGTCACTGTTCCACCTCTAGTTGCAGGAACTCTCTCTCCACTTTGTCCATCTCACGGTAAGGATAGAACTACTCAATCACCAACCTCTTCAACTTCGTCCACCTCATTCTTCCAATGGCTCGGCTACCCTCAGCTTGGACAATATTGTCCCACCAGCACAAAGCCGAGTCCACAAATGAGTGGGCAACAAACTTTACCTTTTGGTCCTCTCTGCACACCCTGATATTTAGAACAACTTCCATTTCTCTCACCCACCGGTGAGCAGCAGCAGCAGTGCCATTACCGTCGATGGTTGGGGGCTTGCATCTTTGAAATGCCCCGTAATTGTAGCCTCCTGCCGCCTCCGGCGTAGGCTCTTCTTCTTCCTCTTCCTCTTCGTCATTAGAGAAAACAGTCTCAGTCTCAGGCTGTCTCCTTTCGCCCGTAGGCCTACTCCTTTCCTTCCTTTCTCCTTCCCTCACAACCTTGATTACTTCGGTCACCATAGACGGTTAGATTGTCTACATGACCTGGTGCACCTCCTCCACAACAACATCCTTCATTGAAGCTCTCAAGTTAGCACTCTCATCCCCAGCCTCTAGATGAGGGGTCTTGGGTTCTTCATGAACCACCTTTTTGGCCCTAGGCCTTCCTCTTGTAGCCTGTGGTTCAGTACCACGTCCACCAAGACCTCCGCCACATGAAGCTTTTGATGATCTACCACCGGCCATCCTCTACACACACTATAAGATTCAAACACCAACACGGTCATTCAAGGGAACAACTTAGTTTATGTAAAGTATAGTAAGTCCCTAATTACAGTGGCTAGTTGTGATTAGCTACTTACTTTACTCTTCATACCCCAAGCATTACCTATCTTGACTTCATCAGTATCTAAATCTACAAACAACACATAAACCACATAACATGCGCATGTAATACCGGTTAACATTACGAAAATACCTGATGGCACACAGCTACTCGGACCGACATCCCTTCCCTTTCCGTCCCATTCTTAGTTTAAGTTAAGGTTTATTTGAAAATTTACCCGTTTCACTTAAACTTTGGCTCTAATACCAACTTGTAAGGACCCGTTCCCGGGACGCTTACAGTTGGCCAATCATCGCACATAAAACATATAATCACATTAACTTGAAATAAATATTGCAACAAAAACATTAAAAACAACATTTTCATTAAAAATTCTGTTGCAAAATAATACAACAATATTTACACGATTTCATTTGTTCGTATTACAATGCAAAAACATTAAACAAAAGAATGCCATCCAAAAGAGACAAGTAGCCGCCCCGTGCCATCCTTAGCAACTTTACCTACCAATTGGAAAATGCATAAAAAATCAACGTTGCTGAGTGAGTTCTAGTTTTAAGATAAAAACATACTTTACTTTCTTTCCAATCATACTATATTGTTGTACATGATCACAATCGTACGTACACATAGATAACATCATTATTATCTTCTTTTACTATTCATCACATTCTTTCTTAACTCTTTCCTTCTTTACCACATTCTTTATCACTATGTGGATAAGTGTCATCAGCTATGCCCCAAACAAATGGGGTACTGGGCCGAAGATCATAATTGACTTCCACACTGCACATAGTCTGGCACTAGCATCGGGGTAATCGACAAGATCCCAACTATATACTACACCTCCAACATTATGCATAACTCGAGCACTAGGCCGAAAATCATAAATAACTTCCATACCGCACATAGCCTTGCACCAGCACCGAGGTGAGTAATCACTATAAACCAACTTTATACTACACCCCCAACGTTATGCATAACTCGGGTACTAGGTTGAAGATCATAAATGACTTCCACAACGCACATAGCCTGGCACCAACACCGAGGTGAGTAATCACTATAAACCATGTACCAAACCGTTGGTCGGTCACAAAGACTGGAACCCCTGCGTGTATCCTTAAGGGTTATCTAAATAACACACAGTTAAGCTTACGAAATTTTAGAGTCATGCACCTCCGTACATCTTGCTTGCAAGCCTTCCCCTACTTTCTCTTTTTCATTAATTCATGCATTCTATCATTATGCTCCTCTTTCATTATCTTTCACTTTACGTTACTTGATACTTTATCATTTCTTCCACAACTATAATACGTAAAGCCACGGGAAACATATACATACATAACAGGAACATTAACATAATTATGCAAATCATCATACATATCAGCATGCATACATAACAAACATCCCCCATATCATCATGCATAACATCATATATAACATCATACAATGCCCATCACATCATGTATGACTTGAAAAAGTCAACTTACATAGCCCCCGGGAACATACCAAGTCAAAGCCTATTTTACATTTTTCCCCAAAAATTCAGAATATAATCTATGTCTTTAGGCGCATGAGCACTAGGCAGGCGCATGAGCACTATGCAGGCGCATGACCCTTCAGGCGCATGAGGAACACTTAGGCGCATGAGAAACTTTTGGGCGCATCAGCACTATTGGGGCGCATGAGCAACACTTAGTCTATTCTTGGCAGATTCTAGGCGCATGAGCACTATGCAGAAGCATGAGTGCCTAGGCGCATAAACTATCTGGGCGCATGAACACTTATTCAATTTTAGCCTATTTCTAGGCGTATGGGTACTATTTGGGGGTATGAGGATACTTAGGCAGTTATTTTCAGTTGGGCGCATAAACCCTATTTGGGCGCATGAGCAGCCTATCTCACACTTAAAAATCAAAATTTAGTCCCCAATCATTCTCAACTTATTATATGCTTAATTCATGCATTCTAAGGCCTAGAAACATAACAATAACATCATCAAACACATACATAGCCTATAATCAAACCCCACCCGCAACATACACACATAAACATATACGGGTATAAGAACCCATTTTATAAAAACATTCATACATTCATTTCCATCCCCCAAAGTATTTTAAAACAAGTAAAAGGGGGTTCTAGAACTCACCTTTGCAACCCTTAGGAGTGACTTCTTCAAACCCGTTTGCAAATCGAGTTCAAACACCTAAAACTCACCAAACACACACCCAAACAACATATAACATGTATGCGCATATAACCGAGGCCTAAACTGGTTAAGAACACCTTAGAACCAAGAAATCTTACCTTGAATTCAATCTCTACTAGTTCTTCTTCAAAAAATTGAGAGTTCTACTCTTCTTTCATCCTCTCTCTTTAAAATCCGAGTGATACGAATGTAGAGAAAGGGATGGGCGGCCATGCCACCTTTATCACCAACTTTTCAAAGATTTTGTCATTTTTACATTTTTAACCCTTCAACTTGGGTTATATAACCTTTCTTTCTTATTCTTCACTTTATTCTTCTTTGCTATCTTTAAAAGAATAAACGGGTGTTATAATATGGATATCCTAAACAGGTTCAGAAGTATCCACCTCATTGATGGGTGACTGATGTGGGCTAGACATAGGAGACACAAGAGCATTCATCTCTCTTTGAGAAGTGGAAAAGAAGAGAGAGTCATGGTACTCATTGAAACCTAAGTCTTCATCAGTATAGAATTTAATGTTAGGATTGGGTTGGTTTAAGTCTAAAGGCTTGGATAGTAGCTGTCCCCTAAAGGTTGTTCACTTGATTGTTAGGACTTAGAGTGAAGGCTTAAGGCATTTGGGCTTGTAAGCTCATCAGGCTGAGCATGATGAAACTCAGCACTGATTATTGAAGTAATGGGAGTGGTTTGCTCCTCTAGAGAAGTGGGAGCTCTAGTATCCACTTCCTTCTGTATGGGTGAGTATATGGGGGCCTGCACAGACTCAATAGTTTGAGTAGGGGTTCATTTGGATTTTCTTTTGTAGGTGAGGTTGATTTGTGTTTGTTGTGGTGGATGAGATGTAGAAGGTGTGGGTTCAACACTAGCTTGTGCAAGGGCTGTTTCTACCCCTGAGCAGCCAACAGTTGGCTTCCTTAAGATTTTAAAGATGTCGGGCTTCATCTGACCCAATTTAAGAATATTACCTGTTTCCCTTAACTGTGAGCCCAGTTCACAATTAAGAATGTATTGAACATATATAGGAAACATGTAGTATTCTAAGGAGTCCAAGTTAGCAAGCAGATTTGTATAAACAAATTGAGAGTACCTACACTTAACTCCTTGAACCATCCCATGCACTATAAAGGAGAGATCTTCAGGAATCTGGTCCTACCCTCCATGCTTGTTGAACAAGCTGTGGATAACCACATGAAGCAGGTATTTCCACTGGGATGAGACCTTCCCTTTCCTGAAGGTCTTTACAGAGAAATCTCCCTCATAGCACATCTACTCATTGAGTGGTTAACAACCTCTTTTGGGAAGAAAACCTCACCTTCTTCATCATCCAACTGAAGATAATTGTTGATGATGGCCGGAGTGATGAATATTGTTCTCTCCTGCACTGTGGCAGACAATGCCTTCTCCTCATCCATAACGACCACTTGGCAGTCTTCCCAAATACAAGCAGATGATCTTCATACAGAGTAGGAGTAATGGTAAGGGAGATGAAGTAGTTAGATAAAGCCAAGAAATGGCAAACCTCTGAGAAATGTGGATCTTTCTTAGAGTTTAATAGAGCAACTTGGTTGTGTTGCCTGTGTAACTGCATGGAGAAATCTGGGTCATTTCTTTGGTTAAGGTTGGCCATTGTGAGAAAGCTTAAAGGTGATAAAAAGAAGAATGAAGAAGGTTTCAAAGAGAAATTTGGGAATTTAGGTTTGGAGGAAAGATGAAGATGATAGAAAGAGGGGGAACCGTTGGGTTTATATGTGAAAAGGATTTAAGACAAAGTTAATGAAAGAGGATAAACTTTGAAATCTGTATGTCAGTCCCACCTCTGAAAAATTAGTTTGCTTTTAGCTTAAAAGGTAGTTTTCTTGGTAGTTAAAAAGCTTCCGAAGGTAAATTGTCTTCGGAAGTTTTAATGAAAAAGCTTCCGAAGCCAAAATGACTTCGGAAGAATTTCCTAAGAGTTTTGAAAATTTTTGCTTCGGAAGAGAATTAAGACTTGGATGTTTTGTTCAAAAGAACAAAGCTTCCGAGAGTTAATTTGCTTCGGAAGGAAATTGTCCTTGAAAACATATAAGTACCTAAGAGAGGTTTTTAAGCTTCAGAAGATATTTCAGACATTTCTTCCGAAGGAAAATTACTTAGGCAGTTATTTGTTTTGAAGACATAAGTTTCTTCTAAAGGTAGAAGCATATCTTCTGAATGATCAAAAATTTTCTGAATTCAAAGGAAAGTTTTCAAAAGGTTTTCATCCAAAGAAAACAAGAGTTTATGAAGGTGAGAAACTAGACAACTTATGACACACAGATTTTAAGAAATAATATGAATTAGCTTTAAAAAACCTACACAAAGTTAATCATCCTAATAGCTAATATAAAATACTTATATCTCTGTTCATCAAAGGCTTTTGTAAACATATCAGCATATTATTCATTTGTGTTAACTTTGACTAGCTTAATTAATCCCTTTTCAAAGTTATCTCTAATTAAATGATACCTGATATTGATGTGTTTTGTCCTTGAGTGCTGCACAGGATTCTTTGTGATAAAGATAGCATTGTTGTTGTCTATGTGAAAGGGAGTCTCCTTGAAGTTTAATCCATAGTCAAGCATCCGATTCTGAATCCAAAGAACATGAGCACAACAACTTACAACAGCAATGTATTCAGCTTTAGCAGTTGATGCAGAGACACAAGATTGTTTCTTGCATTGCCCTAAGACAACCCTTCCACCAAGAAACTGACATCCCCCAAATGTAGATTTTGTAGTCATATTATAACCACCATAATCACTATCTGTATAAGCATATAGATTGAAGTCAGAATTATTAGAATACCAAGGACCAAGTGTTGAGGCACCTTTGAGGTATCTCAGAATCCTCTTGACAGTGATGAGGTGAGGCATCTTGGGGTTGGCTTGATATCATGCACAAATACATATGGCAAACATGATATCAGACCTACTAGCTGTGAGATACATAAGAGACCCAATCATAGCCCTGTTAAGTCGTTCATCCACACACTCCCCCTCAAGATCAGGCCCAAGGGAGTGATTTCTTGCTATGGGTGTCTTAGCAATCTTACAATTTGACATGTTGAATCTTTTGAGTATGTCTTGAACATACTTTGACTGACTAATGAAGATGCCATTTTCAACTTGCTTCACTTGAATTCCTAGAAAGAAATTGAGTTCCCCCATGGCACTCATTTAAAATATGACATTCATCAGCTTCTCAAAGTCTTTGTAGAGCTTTGGATTAGTTGAACCAAAGATGATATCACCTACATACACTTGAACTAGCATTAAGTCATATCCATGTCCTTTGATGAAGAAAGTTCCACCTATAGTACCCCTTCTGTATTCATGCTTGCAGAGATATTGAGATAGAATCTCATACCATTTCCTTGGTGCTTGATGCAGCCCATAAAGAGCTTTGTCAAGCTTGCATACATAATCAGGATGATCAGGATCTGCAAAACCATGTGGTTGTTTGACATACACCTCTTCATCAATCACTCCATATAGAAAATCACACTTGACATCAAGTTGATAGACCTTGAAGTTCTTGGATGCAGCAAATGCCAAGAATATCCTAACAGCTTCTATTCTTGCTACATGAGCAAAGACATCTGTGTCGTTAGTTCAATCTTCTTGTGTGTACCATTGAACAACTTTTCTAGCTTTGTTTTTGATGAGAATGCCTCTATCATCTTTTTTTATTCCTAACACCCATTTGGTTCCTATAGTAGTCTTCCCATGAGGAAGAGAACAAAGGTTTCAAACTTTCTACCTTTTGAATTGAAGCAGGTCCTCTTGCATGGTTTCAACCCAACTTCCATCCTTTAGAGGCTCATCAATTTTCTTTGGCTCTATCTGGGACAAGAAAAAAGAGTGAAGAAAAACATTTGCTTCATGGGTTTGTCCTTTTGTTCTTACCCTTGTGTCAATATCTCCAATGATATTTATGGTGGGGTGAGACTTGTGGATCCTTAGTTGAGGTATCACAAAAAGTTGTTGAGAGAGATCTAAATTAGAAAAATTTAGATCTGCCATTGATGCTTCTCCCACCATATCAGCACACTTATCAAGAGAAACTTGATCCAATGAGTGTACGACATCATTGATGTTTTCATCTATGGAGTGGTTATTAACATCATGAAATTCTTGATCACTGTCACCACCACCATCATTGTCTTCTGCATTTGAAATGTCTTTATCTGGTTGTTGAGCCTTTGAGCTGGAATTTTAAGGCATATTAGATGTATCAGCTAAATTTGTCATTGTTGTACTAATAGAAACCTCATTTGCAGAAGTAGTTACAATTGGACTTGAAGATGTGTAGCTTGAAGTTCTTCTAAGTTCAAATCTTGGATCAGGGTCTCCTAGGTATAAAAAGTTTATAGATCCTGAAACATTCTCATAAGATTTGTTAAAACAGTTGGTAACTAAATCAAGATCAAATAGCCAATCAGGACCAGAACCAGCCACACAGGGTGTGTGTTCATTGAAAGTCACATTGGTTGACTCCTCAATAATTCTAGTTCTGAGATTGTATACTTTATAAGTCTTAGCTTGAGAAGAGTATCCAATGAAGTGTCCATCATCTGATTTCTTAGCATATTTGGCAATTTGATCTTTGGAATTCAAGATGGTTCAAGGACATCCAAATGACCTAAGAAAACCAATGAAAGGTTTCCTGTTATGCCAAAGTTCATAAGGAGTCTAGCAATGAGTCTTAACCACTAAAAACTTTGGTTTGCATATAGCAGGCTGTCTTGACTGCCTTTGCCTAGAAGGTGATGTGCAGCTTAGAGTCAGACAATATGGTTCTTGCAGCTTCAATCAATGTCCTGTTTCTCCTCTCAGCAACACCATTTTGCTAAAGAGTCCTAGGATCACTGTATTGTATTGTAATACTCTTTTCATCACAAAATGTATCAAGGATTTGGTTCTTGAATCTAGTTCCTGGGTTACATCTTATGGTTTTGACCTTGTGATCACATTGATTCTCAATCTTTAAGATGAAATTCTTTAGAATCTCAGGAGTCTCATCCTTACTTTTAAGGAAAAAGACCCAAGTGAATCTTGTAAAGTAATTAGTGATCACCAAACAATAAGAGGTCCTTCCTAGACTCATTACACTGGTGGGCCCAAAGAGATCCATATGTAACAAGGGTAAGGGTGTAGTGATGGAGTTTCTTTCCTTAGGCTTATGAGATACCTTATGTTGGTTCCCTTTTAGGCATGCAACACAGTGATCACCACTTGTAAACTCTTTCTTTGGTATTCCAGTTACCAAATCATTCTTAATAAGTTTATTCACGTTCTTAAAGTTTACATGGCACATTCTTTTATGCCATAGGAAAGGTTCATCACTATTGGCTTTAGATAGAAAGCATGAAACCTCTCTTGAGTGAGTTGTTTCTTGCAAATCCATCTTGTACATGTTCCTTTTCCTGAGGGCACTGAGCAAGTTGTGCTCATAAGGATTAACCACCCTAGGCCTGAGAACAATGCACTCATGCTCAGTGAAGAGCATGTTATGACTCTGGTCACAAAATTGGGATACACTCAGAAAATTGTACCCAAGCTCCTTGACAAAATTTACCTTCTCAATGTTGAGCTTACCATTTGTGACCTTGACCCTTCTAGAAATGTAACCACCTTCATCTCCTCCAAAAGAAACTGGCCCTCCATCAATTCTTTCAAAGTTCTGGAGTGGTGACCAATTGCTTGTCATGTGCCTAGAACAACCACTATCAATAATCCAAACATTCTCGTTTGTCTTGAGCTATTCCTGCATAAAGAAAATGATTAGTAACATTTGGAAACTCAAGCCTTATAGGTCTTGGGCTCATCAAAAGAAATAGAAGGTAATGTAACAGTAATAGATCCTATAGTTGTGCTTTGAGGATCTTGTGTTGTTGTTGATGAAGAACATTCAGTCACTTGGTCTTTCTTTGACTTCCACACCACCTTTGGAAGTTTGGACTTGACCTTCAACACTTCAGAAGCTTTTGAGACTTCGGAAGTTTTGATGACTAGACCTTTGTAAGATCCTAGAAACACTACAGCAGACTTTAGTGCTTCGGATGTATTCCTTTCTTCCGAGACCAAATTTTCTTCCAAAGGAAATATTCCACTTGCCTTCTTTATTTTGGAGCTTCTGAAGGAAACAAAATTCCGTTCCAAAGCTAAAACCTTCTTGGAGCTCTTGGAAGTCTCTTTCTTGGTCATATGAATAATACCTCTTGGATTGAATGGACAATCCTTAGCAAGATGAGAGGTACTTTCACATATAACACATTCCACCTTTTTCTTCTAAAGAGCCTTCTTCTAAGAACAAGGCTGACTTTGATCACATCCTTTCTCCACCTTCACCTTTGCAGATCCTAGGACAGTCCTTTTAGGCTGAGAATTGTTCTTGGACTAGGATGGTCCAGGCTGTGTAGCAGTGGTACACAATAAATCAGCCTTCTTCTTGATGCTGAGATGATTTGAACATGAACCAGAACTCTTGGTAGAGGAGTTTAGGTTGATGTCTTCAGTCTTAACTACTTCAAACCCTGCAGAGATAAAAACTTGTTTCTGCTTAAACTCAAAAGTGGCCTTGATCTCTTGAGCCTTTCTAGCTATTCTCTTTCTATTTTTGATCAAGTTCTTTCTCATAGACTTGGTCATCATATTCTTCCTGCTCTCCTCAAAAGGATAATGACCCTTCTTAGAATCCTCCTCTTCACTCTTCTCAAAGGAATTCTTCACTATCACTTCTTCATCATCTTAACTCAAGGGGTCTATGAGAGGAAGCTCATCTTCACAATTCCACACCTAGGTGATCTTACAAACAAGATTATGTGTGGAGGAGTTATCTCATTAGATCTTAGTCCCTGTTTTTTTTATAACACCCATTGGCATGCAGGGATGAGAATATGATGTTCTTGAAGGTCTCTTTTTCAAGAACACATTTTTCTACCCTGGCTTTGCTGATCACAAGCTCAACCTAGCATTCAATCAACTTAGTTATGAGATCCTTGATCTGAGCCCTATAATTGGTGTGCTCATGTTTTAGAACTGAAATGGTTTTTTCTAAGTCCTTTATCTTTAGCTTATAGTCATTTTCAACCTTTCTAAAATTAGCTTTTAAGATATTTAAGGACTCAAGATCATATCTCATTTCTAAGTTGTAGGACCTGTATGTGTTGACTTTAGCAATACATTTAGGAGTATAGAGATGTCCCATACCTTGGCTTCATCATGGTAAGCCATCAATTCTTGATTTGGAGATGCATCTTCCACCTAAAAGCTTCTGTCAAAGCCTCCTTCTTCAACAACAATTGCAACTTGTTACTTTGGCTTCTCATTATGGGTGGCTTTATCAGTGTAGTTTGGTTTGGACAGTGCTTGGCCACCATTTGTTCTAGGTGCCTTTCATTCCCTGGAAAAGTGGCCCATCAAGTTACAATTGTAACATTTGACTTTGCTCTTATCCAGTCCAAACTTTCTAGTGGCTGTATTGCTGGGAAACTTCCTTCCTGTCCATTTGTAGAACTTCTTGGCTCTGCGAGTGAGAAGAGCCATTTGCAGGACTATCTCCATATACTCTAGATCATCTGGATCGATATAGTCCAGGTCTTCAAGGGTAAAGAGAAAGCTGCCACAACTTTCATTAAAAGACACAAAGGCTTGAGAAGAACTTGTCTCTTGGAATGGGCTTCCTTGAGTATAGTTCTCCCTTGGTGTCTCAAGGAAAGTGATGAAAGGACACTTTTGTGAGTTTTTAGGGTAGCATATGAGATGATGTTGGGGTTCTATGCTATCCCTTTCAATCACAAGACGGGATGAACCCATTTGATTGTTAGAGTTGCCAGATGAACCTTGCATATTCATCTCCATCTGGTATCCACTGAGAATTCCATACAAATCTTTCAAGGTAAGAGTCTTTAGCTTCTTAGTTCTTTTGATAACAACACAGTAATGTGTCCATTTCCTCGGAAGAGAGGATATGAACTTCCTTATAATATCTCTATTCTCAAGAGCTACTCCACCATCCATTAGGGTATCCATAATCTCAACATACCTAAAGTATTGTTGAGTCATTGTCTCACCTGTTTTAAAGGTGAAATTTTCAAACTGCTGCTCCAGGAGATCCTTCTTGTTCTCCTTGGATTCAGATGAACCCTCATACATCAGTTTCAATGCATCCCATAGCTACTTAGCTATTTTGCATTTCTTGAAACCTCTGTATACAAAGTTTGGAAGAGCAATCTGAAGGGCTGTCATGGCCTTTTGATCAATCTTTACTCTCTTTCTATCTTCATCTGAGTAGTCAGCCACAACCTTGGGGATCATACCACCTCCAGCAGCAAAAAGGGTGCTTATTATGAAAGGTCCATTGACAATAGACTCTCGTATTCTTGAGTCTAGAGACTTGATAAAGCCTTCCATTCTTTGGCACAAACTGTCAAAGTCATCAAGAGTGATTAGTGGGGACTTTTTCATGGTTCTAATTTCCATATTAGATTTAGAAATTGCTGCCATTTGAGATGTTAAGTATTTTGTATGTGTGAGGGATCTTAAGATGGTGAGATCTTATATCAAGAGCCTGGAAAGCTCTGATACCAATTGCAGGACCGGTGAAGGGTATGCACTTACAACATAACAACAAAATAAGGAGAGTTGCTAAAAACACTTAACAGATCAAATAGGGAACTGGTTAACCTTTGGTAAAGATGTTAAGAACACAAGTAAATATGAGACAGAACAAGATGGCAAAACCCACAAGTAGTTTGTTTTCAAGAATGTTGTATATTGCCTCTCAAGTTCTATTACAAATGTTACAAAAGCATACCAAAAAGTTACAAGTACATGAGATACATATACTACATCCTACAATTGGCTATACTTTGAAGGCCAACTAGATACAATTGACAAGACAACAAATAAAATCAAATGTAGAGTCAAAAGGCAGATTTTCCTTTTGACTAGTGACTATGACATGCCATAGCTCACATCCTAATATATTACAACAAAGATAAAGTATATAAAGTAAAAAGTTATAGACTCAAGACCTCAATGTACAGTTACCAAAAGCATGGACCTTTCACCAACTTATGTAAAGTTGGTGTCTCATCAGAGTTGTAGAAAAAAAGGGTCCAGCTTTATGTAAAAGGTACATCAGATAAAGCATGTGTTCAAAAGTCTTTGGAAGAAATCTGTCTTCAAGTGTTAGCTTCGGAAGACTTTGTCTCTGAAGCTTCGGAAGACTTCATCTTTGGCATCGGAAGATATTGGTCTTGGCTTCGGAAGATTTCACACTTAGAGTATTTTCTAAGGCAGAGTGTGAAACTTCCGAAGCTTTTCACTTTAGTACACTTGTGCATGCATGCAGGAGAGACTTTGGGTGTTTGGGTTGCATCAGCCATATTAAACCTTACACCTTGTTAATATATTTTTGTTCAACTCTATTATATTTTTGGTAGATAGTTTGCCTTAGTTAGTTTAGTTATATTTTCTTGATTTATTCTAAGCCTTAATTAGTTTATGCTTCCTTAAGTTAGTGTATGTCCGACTCGTCTAGCCCTGAACTTGTTTCGCCTCTTTCAGAATTCGAATGACTTTTCCGTCAAAGGTTACGCGAAATACCATGACAAACAGCTCCAATCATTGAAGAATATGTTTTGGAGGGTACACCATCCAAAGAAGACATGGCTAACCACGATGAGAAAATGAAGATAACACACTATGCCACACTGTCAATCGATGGTTACGAGTCTAGTGTGGTCCTGTTAATACATATGTACCAAGATTCGAATCTTAATGTAATATGTCTTGTAATGTTTGGGTACTTAATGAAATGAGAATGTTTGGTTGTGATTTATAATGTTTAATATTTCATTAATGAGCTGTGTAACACATATTGACTATTATATAGGTTTGTGATTGTTTGAATTGATATACATAATGTTATAATAATGAATACATTCAAACTTGGTTAAGTGAAGTTCTCATGCGTCCGAATGGCCATGCGACTTAGTGTCTATGCGCCTAAATAGTCTATACGCCTGAACAACTTCATGCCACTGACTAAATCGCAAGACTGAACACTCAGTCGTGCGAAGGGATCAACCGCATGGCTCAATCGCACGAATGAACCATGCAAATGGTTCAGTCGCACGAATGAGCAACCCTAACCTATAAATATCACCTAATTCCTAGAAAACGTAAGCATTGAACACACTTCGACTCCATACGTACCTTAGTCGTCCAGAGACCTCTAAGATCATACTCCAATTTCATAGATCGCAGTAGATCGATTCCTAATCGATTCTTAACGTTAGATTCAATACATAATTGTTTCTACGTGCATTCTGACTGATTGGATCACCAATCAAATAGGATTTCGCACTATTCGGTTCAGTATACACGTTAATCAGTTAGTACATCATCCAGTACACGATCCTAACAAGTGGTATCAGAGCTTTGGCTCTTGATTACGTGTTGATTTAATCGTTTTTGATACAAAAATTGTTCAACCACATTAGTTCATTCAGCCGACTAACTCATCCGCATTAGTTCAGTCGCACGATTGAACCATTCGCCTAGTTCAATCACCCGAATAAGCCCAATCGCATACCTTCATTCGCACACATAAACAATTTGTTTAATAGTAAAGTTAAGTGAAATGGAGGACCCGTTTTCAGCATACACAGCAAGTAGAGACACTCGTATTCAGAATCTACTGCTATGGGAGAATGAAGTGGGAATTCATAATAAACCCCCAAAGCTTATCACGTTAGATGACTACTTACAATGGAAGCAACGTTTCAGAATCTACTTAAATGGAGTAGATACAAATTTGTGGGAGGCTATAGAGTCAGGGTACGTCATGCCAGTAGGAGCTGATGGTGTCAAACTTACGTTAAGTGGCATGTCTGATGCACAAAAGGTGAAACACAACGCTGAGAAGAAAGTCTACGCTTTGCTTACCCAGACTATTCCGAAGGATATCTTCCATCAGTACTTGGAGTATACTCAAGCAAATAAATTATAGGATGCGTTGAAGAAGAGGTATGACGGAAATGCCTCACTCAAGGCCATTAAGGCCAAAGCTTTGAAGAGGGAGTTTGACAACTTCTCTTTAATGGGAAAAGAAAGCCTGGACGACGTGATCGATGGATTCTACCACTTGATGAGTTAGATGCACACTCATGGAGTAACTACGCCGATGGAGGATAAGGTATCTAACTTTGCAGATGGATTACCAGAGAAATGGGCTCAGGATGAAGTATATAAGTGACTTTATTCTGAAACTGAGAGAGGAGGAGCTCAGGATGAAGTATAGAGCCCAAAAGGCCAACTATGATCAGAATCCAACGCTTTACAACGCGACTCCTCAGGCCAAGACATCTGGAGCACCACTGCAAACTGCCTTCGTCTCAAGCTCAGCAAGTCCAGCACAAGCATCTACTTCAGTGTCCGAAACGTCAGGGTTGTCTAGTATCCAGTATATTATACCAGAAGCCAATGCAGCAAAATTGAAAACCGATAACTTCGGTAACGTGATTGTTGAGTGGCCAGAGAACACATGGATCTCTTAGCTGCTGTAGTCCACTCCTATGATGGACTAATTGCAGGAAAGATAGGAAATTGCCACCTGGCAGATGAGGATTATGAATAGGTGGATGAGATGGAGTTGGAACGGATTGATATAATGTGGGCCTTGGCAAGTGTTGTCCGACGAGCTAAAAGGTTTGTCAAGAAGACCGGACAGAACTTGGTTGCAATCAAGGACACGACCTTTGGCTTTGACAAGTCAAAGGTAACCTATTTTAACTGTGGTGAGAAGGGGCACTTCAAACGGGAGTGTGTAAAACCAAAGAATACTTGTAATGGCAATCCTTTCTCGTCCTTTAATCGTCAGGACAAAGCCACATCTAGTAGTTCTACTTCATCAAGCAAGGACCCTAAAGCCTTGACTGCTAACGAGGATGAAGAACAGGACTGGAGCTTTCGGTTCGTCTCATCGGGAGAGTCCAACATAGCTAGTGTGGAGGACATAGATGATGATTCCGCTAGTGAGGGAGACATAACAGTAGAGCTCGCGATGTCCAATTTTGAAGACACTGCACCTGTGGTCAACCACCTGCCTGAAGAAGAAAAAAGTACATCAACGTCTAAATCACCAGAACTAGCGACAAAAGATTCTGCATACATGGTTGATTCCTCTTCAACATCGCAGGTAAGTACTACTGACAAATTGTTTAATAATCATGCTTGTTTTGATTGTAATAAATTTAGAGAAAGCATAGATTTAAAATTTGCTAGGTTATTTGATCATAATGATAGTTTAGTAAAGGATTTGGAATTGTGCACTGAAGCTAATAGAGTCTTAAAACAAAATGAGCACAGTTACAAGGAAAAGATAGACCTTTTGAACAAATAGGTTAGAGAAACAGAAGTAGTTGCCTTTAACCAAGCTAATGACATTAGGTACTATCTTAACTCCCTAGAGGATACTAAGAAGTAGAAAGCAGTCTTAGAAGTAGAAGTCAACTCCTTAAAACAAAAACTACATAGTTGGACAAACTCATCTCATATTGTCTAACACTTAGTGAGAAACAGAAACAACGGGGAGGGATTGGGATACAAAGTGTTTCCGCCACCACCTGAGACCTTGATGAACACCAAAAGTAAACCAATTAATAATAACCCCATCAAGTATCATGTGGTGTCCACTCCTCTTGTTAGTGACCCAGATTCAACACTAAATCAATTGAATCTGGCACTAAACAAAAGGAGTCCACTTCAAAGGCAAAAGGAAAGATGCCTTGTGTTAACCTGGAAAAAGAGTTTGAAAAGGTTAATTTAAAGTCAGGTTCAAACAAAGTCAAATCAAAACCCAAAAGGACTATTATACCTAATCAATCATGAGTATCATGTCGAAGTCCAGGTAAACAAGAAATAAAAGATGTAAAACTAGGTAAAGCAATTAAGTTTGTAAAACCTGACCATACATCTAACAAAGAAGTGTCTCAATATAAAAAAAATAAGGTCATCCGTATGACACCTACATCTCCACAAAAACAGATACACCATAAAGTTAAAAGCAGATCTTGCTACAATTATGGAGAGTACGGTCACATTACGTCTAATTGATTATCAGACACCGAGGAGGAAAGTTGAACTTCTAGCATCTAAAACTAGGTCATTTAAGAAGAACTCAGTGAAGCCTCCTAAAAGGGATAGTGAATCGAAAGTTCAACCCATCAGTCAGTCGTCTGTTTATCACAAACAGGTCTTACACAAAGCTAGCCTATGGAAAGAAAAATCCGCCTCAGCGTCTAAAAATGAGAACAAACAGACATCTGAGTTTCCCTCAACCTCAAATGGTCAATGGATTGAGTTTATGTTATGTGTTGCCTTGGGGAAACCCAAGCCAGTGAAGGCTTGGGTTCCTAACATGAACTAATGTTTTCATTGAATGTGCAGGGTGTTCGCTATAGTGCTGAGACTAACACGTGGATTGTAGATA